>JAGPOW010002791.1:31069932-31093612 GCA_030014935.1 Caiman crocodilus
AGACAACATGGGACCTGTATGTCCTCGCAAGTGCTTTTTCCAAGATTTCATGATGCCTAACATGATACCTGTAATATATGTTCAATAGGTGATGCTCAGAAATCTTTGTATATACTGTAGTAAGATGACATAATGTGCAATAAAGATATTTAGAAAAAAAAAAACCAAAACCATCATTATTGCTCTCGTAGAAGACAGCAAAGCTCACTAAGCCTAGGCAAACTACACGACAACAGGAGAATAAAACACTCTCCCTTGTATCTTTACATCTTTGCACCATAGGCCACTGATAAAAAGCACTTTCCCTTGACCAGCTCTGGAACTAATCTCCAAAGGGTATCAGGAAAACTCAGAATCCGACTACCTTTAGGAAATGCTGCAAAGCTTTACTCTTTAAATAAGCGTTTCTACCCTAATCACCTAGTCATCTTTCCCAATAGGTCATCTAAGGGTTTTCCTATACAAGCTTTTCCTACTGCCAGAACTTCAGGCTGCTGACAGCAGCAGTCACAGAAGTCACCAGAGCAGATGCACACCCACACTGTTTCCATTAAATCAGTTG
The DNA here is from genome assembly GCA_030014935.1 of Caiman crocodilus. Taxonomy (NCBI): domain Eukaryota; kingdom Metazoa; phylum Chordata; order Crocodylia; family Alligatoridae; genus Caiman; species Caiman crocodilus. Next base: position 31,070,495 of record JAGPOW010002791.1, read on the forward strand.
TGGCAGGACATGAAGTAGGCACATCTACTCAAGTGGGCCATGGCAGCCAGCAGAAGTCATAGGTAGGTCTTCTTCCAACAGGCTGGTGATCGCAGAAGTCTTGCTTCAGCTAAAGCTATGTGATATTCATGTGTCAATGAGTCCTGATGCTGCTGGCAAAACTATGTACATTTTTGCACCATCAGCCACTGATACAAAGACAGCATTTGCCAAATAGCTTGTATGTTTTGCCCCTCATTTCTGTAATAATATAATAATGTGGGGGTAGAAATGCTGATCAAATTAGTTCAGCCAGCACTTAGATACAGGCAGTGAAAGCATTTTAAGATGAGGGTACAAGGCAACTACAAATCACAGCAACTTTGGATAAGTCTGAGAGAAAATACAAATGTAGTGATAACAGCCCATGAGCCAAGCTTAAGGATCTTGCATGTGGTACCTAGAGAAAAATATCCCATGCATCTACAAAAATTGATCATGAAGTTTTAACTCTTTAGCCTGATTTTTCATTCTGCCTGCATACAAATGTATGTCTGAGGGCACATGGTATAATGACTGAGAGGTTATCTAAACTAAGGGTGCACTGATAAAGATTTTCTTGGCCGATGCCAATACCAATTATTAAACAGCCATGTTGGCTGATACTGATTTGATAACCAATTTAGAGGAGCACAGCTGGGCAGCATGAAGAGCAGCTCCCTGCAGGTAAGTCTGTGAAGGTGAAGCGGTATGGGGGGCAGATTGAGGGCCTCCCGGTGAGGGAGGGAGTGGGGCAGGCAGTGCTGCCAGGCCACAGTGATGAATGGGACCCAGGGCCGGCTGCAGGACAGAGCCATGGGCAGCTCACCTGGAGGATTAGCATCCTGGCATTTAAAAAAGGCAGCAGTGTCACTTGAACTAAAGCACATCAAATAAGCTTCCATTCAAATGCTACCACCACCATTGTTAAATGTGAAGACGCTTTTAACCAGAGCAGAGCCAAGCGAGGCAAGGGCAGATGCGAGCTGCCCATTATGGACTTGGGGCTCTGCTGCCTTTCCCCTGGGTGCTCCACATTGCCTGTGCAACCCCTGCCCACCCGGCAGCAAGAAGCACAACTTGCCACCCCAACCCGCTGCCAGGCAGGCAGGGAACATGTGGCTGGCATGGGGCTCCTGGGGGAAAGGCAGCAGGTTGGGAGCCGCAACCCCACAGACAGCAACTCATCCTCCCTGCACACAAATCTGGAAGGGCACATGCCTCCCACCCCCATGCCTTTCCCCATGCCTTCTGAGGCTCTGTCCTGCTCCCTGTCCCGGTCCCATTCATGCCCTGGCTAAGCAGTGCTCCCAGCCTCTGTCCCATAGCCTCCCTCATCGTGGAGGCCTTGACCTACCTGCCCCGCCACACCCCTTCCCTCCACCATGCCCCTTCCCCTCCATAGACTTACCTGCAGGGCACTGCTTTCCCGGCTGCATTCCTTGCTACCTGCATGCATGCAGCTGCGCTCATGCTCAAAGTGTCTGGGGGTCCCGACTATAATGGGAAAACTGAGTTATGTTAAGGCTTTTAGCTATAGTCCAGCCCTTCCCAGAACTAAGAAACAAAATTGAACAGAGAGTGTTCTGTGGCTCTGGGAGATGCGAGTGCTGTGACTGGGCACTAGGTGAGCAAAGCACAACAGTTTCCCCATAAGGAATGTGGCTGGCACAGTGCCAGGGGATTGGTGTAGCACATAAGGAATGCTTGGCACAGAGCCAGGAGACTGCAATTTAAGGGCAGAAAGTTACAAAAGTAGTAGACAAAGAGACAGTGTATGTTTTGTGTTGCCACCCTGGAGAGACAGGAGCAACCTTGGAATCCTTGTTCAAACAACGAGGAATCCAAAAACTAACATCCCATATATCCAGCAGAAGATCTGAGGCTAGTACCACCAAAAGTTGATGCTGTAACATCTGAAGAAACCACTTGCCAGGTTGTATTACAGGGAGAAAACTTGTAATAAAGCACAGGGACTGTTAAAGTTCACTTGATACCACATCAAATGAGTTGCCATGTCAATCCTTGGAGGACTCTGGCAAAAAGAATCCTAACAGCAACACTGACCAGAAGGCACATTGTATTTATTGGTGACATTATTGGCTACAGTGGCCAAAAAAAAGCCAATAGCCAATAATATTAATTTTCCTTTTATTGGTGCTGATCTAATATGCAACCAGTATATCAGTGTACTTCTATCATAAACTCAGCCTAACTGTTCTCAACAGTGACAAATACTTCAATAAAAATAGATTTAAAGCACTGATCCAGGCACCAGTCACTCAGGAAAGATGCATATAGTAACAGGGAAGGCACATACATAAGTGGTAGGAAGAGATTGGTTTTTGTTTCCAGGTTTCAGAAACGGGTCATGGTAGCAAAAGTTAAACCTCTGCCACATGATAGCTCAAAAACAATTCCACTGGCTACTTTTAGAAGCACCAGATCTAAGGAGGAAGAGTCTGAGGGAGAGGGAACAAGATAATGCAAGATAACATACTGTTCTTTGAGTCAGCATGCACATCTGCTTCTCCCTTAATGATACTGAGATACCCTGGGAATAGGGAGAAGACCAGATTGCAATCTTAGAGCTCAGAGGAGCTCAAAACCACAAGAGGGTGCTCAGAGGCTTTTGCCAACTGAGGAAACCAGGACCAAGCTGCATAGGCTGTAAGCCTCAAGAACGAAGGGCAGATTCCTTTCTTTTGATACATAAACTGTGTTTTGATGAAATGACACCCGTGGAGTGCCAAAGCTGAAGGGAATGAAAGAAGGGTCTTAGTACTGACCAACCTGATTAGATGATAGCAAAGGCGGGGAATTGCTTAGCTGCAGTTTGATTTTCATTCTTTTGCTAATTGACTTAAGTAATTCTGCCTATAAAGTCAGGGCTCTAAGTCATGTCAAGCCCTGATCCAAGGAAACTTGGATAGCAGCAAAAAAAGAGAGGAAAAGCATGGAAGGAATGCTATGTTCTGATTCTAGTGGAAGTAAAGGCTTATCTGAAAGCCAGCTGCTTTGAGGCATCATTGCACGTTACGAGCTTCAGATGCAGAGACCCTCCACTGGAAGGGCAGCAGTTGTTTAGTCCATAGTGGAAAAGAAAAGAGAAACTAAAACTGAATAACAGAAGCTAAACAAGAATACTTCCAAAGATAGAACAATTATCCATCATATACTGACATCTGGCTGGAGAATGGCTGGGGCTTAAGGGAAGGTTGGAGCCCCAATGGAACCAGTCCGAGACCAGTACAATTAACTGAGCACAGAGAAACACCTCCCTAAAATTATAACCTCATCAAGCCATGGCAGGTGAGAACCAAGTTACCACTGCCGGTTATTTACACAGGGTAGAAGAATTCTTCCTCATGACATCGACTCTCAGGACACCAGTTTATCAGGGCCTACAAACATATACTGTGATTACCCAACACTTATATTAAGAAATTGAAAACAGTACTTACATCTGAGATACTACTGCAAACAGCTGCCTAACAAAAGTAAAGTTTATCACTTGGATGTTAAACAGCTACCCATCTCTGAGAAACTGTAGCTTTGGTTGCTCCTGTTGCTCTTTTGTGACTTATTACCATAACAACAAGAAAGTTGATGCAGAAAGTTAAGCAAACATAAAGATTTCTTAAGTATGCAAAAAACATTGCATTTTATGCTTGGGCTAAAGGCTAGAAATTCACACATCTATCAAACGTTCCTTTAGTTATTATATATTTTGTGCAACAAGTCTCGCTGAAGAGCTGCCATTTTACATACAAAAAGATTTTTGATTCCATCATACAGCCAACACAGCATTTGCAAGATAATTAAAGGCTGCTATTTCAGCTCCTAGAAGGCTAAAAGATTTCAAGAGGAAAGCCAAATCTAGAATCCTCAGGAGCAGCCTAAAATATCAATATTATGAAAATGCTAGTTGACAAAGAAGCCAACATCAGTAAGAAAATGTTGATGGCTCTGTTTACTGGTAATCTACTCGGTTTACTGGAATCAGTCATGGGAACATCATCTTAGAGAAGTTTCCCTAACAAAATTTTAAACTGAGAACAAAGGCAGATGCAGACTGTGTATAAATCATCAAACACATACCAGATTTAAAACAGTCAAGACATTTTTTGCTTCTGACTTACTTAAAAAGGGTTGATACACTAAGAGATGTATAATGAAAATGTTTGCAAAAGGTACATTATTTCATTGAATAAACCTGGCACATTGAAAATCAGAACATTCAATGCAATTCTTCTCTAACACTACACTCAGCATGACATAGCACAACATACCAGGAAAAGATATTCAAGTATTTGACTAAGTTCAAAGATTTAGAATACTACATGTAAGTATTTCTTTTTCAATGCCTACTTAAAAAAGTATGGAGTTCTGTTCTTGCAGAAGTTGTGACTTGACTGATGGTTTGCCTATCATTCACTAAATCAGTATCTACCACAGCAGCCAAAACTAAATACACACAGCTGTCTATACATATCTGAGGAAGTATTTTGCTATCATCAAATGGGAAGGAACTGCAATGAAGTCACAGCACTGACAGCTTTCATTAATCTGTCATAAGCAGGGATCTTGGTTTTCCATTTCCCACAGAAAAACAGAAAAAACCCACAGATTTCTCATTTTTTAATCAGAGAAAACATAGATTTTCCCTTTTAGAAGAGAAACCACTAGATTTCCCAGTTTTGCAAACAGCTCTGCAGACTGGCAGAGTTCCGGCCTATAAGAGCCGTTTGCAAAAGAGCAGAAAACTCTCAACCCTGACCAAAATGGGAAGGGAGAGGGGGAAGTACAGGTCCCAACACACACTTACCAGAGGCTGATACAGGCTCACTCTTCTAGCTGGAGATAAGTGGAGCTTGGGGCTTGGGGGTTGTGGGGCAGGGCTGAGGGGGGAAGCTAGCCAGGGGCCGAGGAAGCAGAGAGGTTTGCAGCCGGCTGGGCACTCTGGCCAACAGCGTGCAGGCTGCAAACCCCCTTCCGGCCAGAATGCCTAGCCAACTGCAAACCTCCTGGGTCCCTTAGCCCCCAGCCAGCTTGGGCACTATCTGGCCGGGGTGGGGGAGTTTGCAGCCTGCCAGGCACTCCAGCTGGGAGCAGGGACACTGCAAACCCTCCCTGCCCCAGCCAGAGTACCCAGCCAACTGCAAACCCTAGATCACAAACATTGCTCCCCAGCCTGCTACCCTCTGGAGTGCAGAGTGTGCAACTGGCATGGCAGGTCATAGCAGGGCCATACATAAAAGCTTTACGCCACTGCAAGCTCTGTGCTGCCCTGGCCACACTTCCTCTGCGTGCATGGGGTCAGCGCACACTAGCCCTGCCACCACCCCAAACACAGATCTGAGTGGAGCACACAGGTCCCTCCTACTCCCCAGGAGTGCATTCTGCCACTGGGAGCCAGCCCTGCACAAACCTGCAGCAGACAGGCAATGGGCAGGGGGGGTGGGGAAGCTGGCTCATGTTCCTGCTGTAGCAGCCGCTGCTTTCCACTGGGGCAGGGGGCTGCAGACCTGGGTCCCTGGCCCCATAACCTGACAGCTGGGGGACCCCTCCAGCAGGGCTGTGGGGGGTATTTAATTTTAACCATGGATTTTAGGATTTTTAATCAGAATTTGCAGTTTTTTATCACAGAAAAACAGGATCCCTGATCATAAGGAAGACTAAAAGAGAAAATGGATGTTATAAAGTCACTGGCACTGAACTCCACTGAAACATTTTTCTGTTAAAAACTGATAGTTAGAAATAAAGATTTTGCTTGCCAAATCGAAGAGCACAATAATGCAATGAATCTGAGACACAGGAAACATAAATCTGTTCCCAGTACATTAACAAACAAACAATCTAATTCTTTCCCTAAGAAGAACCTAATACAAAACATATTAAAGTTGATGGAAACACTCCCATCCAGTTCAGCCAGCTTTGTTTTAAAACAGATCAGGGAATAGATATAGAGTATGTAACCAGATAAAATATTCCATAGCCCACAAATCAATTGATAAGCACATCCAGAGACATGCATACACATTGCACCAACAGATTGGTAGTGGCATTCACTTCAGTAGATTTTTTAAAAATCTGTATATTAAATTGAAAATGATTTGTTAAATTACTTTCACGATTAATGTACATTTATAGCTTGTTTTTGGAGTTTGCTAAAAAAGAACTTACCCTGACCAGCTTTTATCTCTCTCTGGCACTGGGTGTCCCCCATTCTGTTACATTCACTTAAAAAGAAAATAAGGAGCACTAAGTTTTGTTTGTGTTTTTTTAAAACAAAAACTTCAGTGAATGGTATTTCTGCCTGGCTTCATCTGCTAGCCAATAAGACTGCCAAGTGTCTTAACCTCTGCTTAGCATAGGGATTTATTGCTGATGCCAAGTTTTGCTTAAACTTGATCATCGAAGAGAAGTCATGCAACTTTTTTGTTTTGGGTGGGAAAAAATTAAGTGTGCCACTGCTTACTTTACTGGGGTCAAGCATGGGTAGCCTGGCTGGAAAGGGGAATAAAATTAAACCACAAAAATGAGAACATAAAGCAAATGTTATATGAAGCAAAGATTTCTGTAGAAAAAAAATCAAGTTTGTCACACCAGTACTGGGATGGGTTCCTTAAAAATTATCCTTCTGAAGTACCTAGTTGTCCCTTGGCATCATCCTATAAAGAACTTCCCTCAGTTCACGTTTGAAATGGTTATTCAAAAAAAAAAAAAAAAAAGGTAGAAATAATCATTTGTGGATAAAAATAAATAGGAAATCCTTTCCTTTTCACCTATTCTAAGGCTTCTAATCACAAGCATTCCCTCGGGCATAAAAATTAACCTTGGGATGTTGGGTTTTTTTTATCACCACAAACATACATCCACTACGTAGCTGTAGGGAGATAGATTTTAATAAGCACCAACACATCAGAAAAATCCTTCCTAAAACTCTTTCAAATTCCCTAAATTCCAGATGATGCACAAAAAGACACAGCTTCTAACTTTAGCTAAGGAGTCCACTGCTGATCACCACCTGGCACCAGGATTCCTTCAGTGCATGACAAATGCAACCACTACACAGCCCTTACATACATCTCCACAGAAAGGTGGTGTGGGGGGGAGGGGTAAAATGTGTAAAAAACGCCTACAAATGAACTTAAGGTCAAAACAAGCAAACAAATATATCACACAAACTGCAGTCCATGGAAAAAGCTTAAAAAACAGCAAGTCTTCAGGAGAAACAATGGAATTGGGTACCCACAGAGGAGCCTTGTTACACCTTGCACTTTCAGCTGCTCAAATGCTGATCAGTGTTAGAGCTAGCTCAAGTTGGAGCAGTTGCACCTTCAGTGCAGACATGAGTTACAGAAGACACTCTGTTTTGACAGACCTTCATCTGACCTCTCATGCAACAAGAACTCCAATTTTTGCCGAATAGCTTTTTTTTAATTAGTCTGCAGCCGTACACGTGTTTGCTACAGACCACTTTCTGTGGCCAGATCAGGTGATCTTCTATCTAAGCCAGTGGTTCCCAATCTGTGGTTCGGGTACCACCAGTGGTAAGCAGACCACCCATCAGTGGTACGTGTGACCAGATTTATTGTAATAAATTTATATGACAAAAATTTACTGGTGGTACTTAAGGTTGTATCATTTTAAATTGGTGATGCACAATCTGTCAGAGTTTGGGAACCACTGGTCTAAGCACCTCAAAGCTAAAAGCTTTCTCTGAGAGTCCCTCCACCTGCACAGTTATAACTTACCACTAGACAGCTGGTGAGCAGGGGCTACAGCTCTAAGTTTCCACTACAGGCCTGGTGAGGCAGGACAGACTTTTATCCTTGCTCTCGGTGCACATACGTGAGAAATGGGTTAGGAGAGGTTGGAGTGAGAATATGAAGCCAGGGTAATAAAATGGGAGGTGGAAAGGAAATGGGGTGGGGGAAGGGTGGTGAAACAAAGAAAGTCAGCCGGTGAAGGCTAAAATAAAAAGTTAAAAAAAAAAAGGAAATATAAAAAAAATAGAGGAAGTAAATTAAAGAAGATCTCATGTTTTACTAAATTGTGATCTGAGATCAGGGTGTGGAGGGTGCTGGTCATGTTTCCCAGGGGTGCTGGGAGGTAGGAGCAGTAACAGAAGGTACTTTTGAAGGACATGCTGTCCCTGCCCCAGGAAGGAAGCCCCGGCTCATGGGGACCCGATCCAACCCCCATCCTTGTTCCCCCCACCCCAACTCCCCCCCACCCCCTGCCCTAGCCCATCCATGTCCTGCAACCAGGCTAGCTGGCATGTGCTCTGCAGGGTATTTGCACAGGGTTGCTCCCCTGGGGGTGAAGACAGGGAGTTGGCTTGGTACCAGAACCATCCCCAGGACAGTAGAGTTCAGAGGAGAGTGGAGGAGGAAACACTGCATCATGGGATGGTGGAAGACTGCAATCTGGGCAGCCCATCTGTGGGGAGTGATCACACACTGATGGAACACAAACTGGGTAACACAGATCAGAGATAAACCTGTCCTGGGGTGGCATAATTTGAGCCACCTAAAGTGTGCTTAAAACTGCTTGCAGGTGTTTATTAGGGCTGTGCAAAACAGCGTTGCTCCATTTCAACTTCTGTGTTGATGATCCCAAGGGAAGTTCCTTGCTTTCAGGTTGTCTGAACTATAGGAAGAATAAACAGACCTTCACCTCCATTAAACCCAGAAGTTAAACATATGCTTTCCATTTTTCACGTATTTTTCACATATCACAATCAATCTTTTTTCACCTGCAAAGTAACTCTGCTTATCTCTACATACTTGCATACTGAAAAGGGTATTCTGGAGTGTGATCACTGCTAGCAGTGCTACATTAATAACCTGCTGCATAAACTGGAACAAAACACGATTTCAGAAAGATAGAGCAGATTTTCAGATCAGTGAGATACAACCCAAACTTTGACACTCCCTTTCTAATGGCAGGCAGTATATTCTGATGGATGTGCACAAGCAGTCATTATCTTAGGTATCTGCAAAGACGTTCACCAGTCTAATACATACCCCAAGTGAGATTTGTTATTGATATGTATATATTGCATTCAAAGCATAATGGGGTTGACATATCAGAGCATCATGCTGAATATACCTCAACTTCTTTAATCCCTAGTTTGAACAACTAATATTATCATGAACTCTGACAGCACTTTACAATAGGAAAACTGAAGTAATGGATTAAAGTGAGTTTGACACAGCTAAGACTTTATCTTTGAAACACTAGATAAATTGGGCAAGGTGCAAACCCCAAAGTATTTATCATGTAACAATAGTAAAAAAAAAAAATCACAGATTGTTGGTTATTTCCAATTACAAAGAAGGAAATTTAGGAACACTATTGTACTTCTCTCTCTCAAATTACTTTTCTCTGTGTTTTATTGTATAGCTGCTGCATATAATCATTTGCAACTTCCTGTTGTCTGGTTTAAGTCTATATTTTTAAAGCAATACAAAGAATTCTGAAGATAACTGTGCTGATAGAAATTTATCGGTCTCCGCTCTGAAGGTAACTGCTTCCAGCATCCAAACTAGCTCATGCAGAGCTAGCTCAGTTATCTTTATACAAAACTATTGTGCTGTATAGACATACCTCAGATGACATTACAGATAAGCAATTTGTCATGGTCCAAATTAATTATTTATTGAATGTTATGAATAACTCTAATAACTTATTAGGCAATTAAAAGCAAGTATTTCTCATCAGTGACTCAGTCTTTTCCCCCAAGGTAGTAGATGAAGTAAAAATGCCTTTAGATCAGCATTTGTGCAAAAGCCCACATGGACAAATACAGTTTGTAAGCATGCTTGCCATCCTGTCCTCTCTGGAGGCACAGATTCATATCGGGTTGGAACCTCATCCAAGCAAGTTTCACAAACGCAATGAAATCTATTATAGAATTAGCTTGTAAACATAAACAAGGACTGGCAAAACCAAAGGTAGCAGCTGCCCAAACTAGGTCAGTGATACCAGACTTATTAGTGTTTCAATTTCACAAAAAATGTCACTGGGTGATAAATAGCTTCCCACAGGACACATGGGTAGTAGGGGTGCACCGATAAAAGATTTTTTTGGGTAGATACCAATGGCTGATTATTGACCAACCATATCGGCCAATACTGATCCGATTGGTGATATACAGCCCGGTAGCTTGGAGAGCAGGTTTCATCTGATAAGCCTGTTGGGCAGAAGAAGCACGGGGGGGAAGGGGGGGGCAGATCACGGCTCCCCTAATGAAGAAGTGGGGCTAAGGCAGGGACTGCACAACTGGCGCAGGGTGCAGGGCAGAGCTGTGGGTGACTCGTCCAGTGTGGGGGGGAGCGGCTATGCCCTGGGGTGCACGCAGTGGCTGCACGCATGCTTTTGGCATTTATCACAATATTATTGGCCACATCAGCCAAAAAAAGGTGACTGCTGATAATGTCTATTTTCCTTTTATCACTGCCAATACAATATGGACCAATGTATCAGTGCACCTTTAATGGATTGTCACACTTGAGTTGGCAGAGACCAAACACATGATGGAAGTAAACAACCCAGTCTTCTAAAAATGAATAAAAAAATAATTCTGAAGACTGAAACTCAGGAAATCAATAATTTTTTGATCAGGCAGGCCACTCTCTTTAATTTAAATCAAGGCTGTCCATCAACTGCATGAAGCGAACAGGAGGTTAAATTGCAGCCCCTGGACTCCCACCTGGCCACCCTCCCTCTTCCCACCCCCTCCAAAGTTCCTGCAACAAAACAGCTGGGGCTCTGGGCTCTCCCTCCCTCCACCTGGCTTCACTGGCTGTCTGTGGCCAAGGGGCAGGGTGGAACAACACGTGGCATGGGTGAGCTGGCAGCTGAGGAGCTGAAGTGGGGGCCAAAAGTGCACACAATACATGGGGGGGGCTGTTCAGGCATGTACTGAGGTAGCAGGCATGGCAACCAGGTGTAGCAGGTGTGGGGGGGAAAGAGTTACAAATTTTATTTCAAGAATGAATAGGAAATGCACATATGGCATCTTCTGCTGACCCACAACTAGAACTTGCGTCTTGATATCACTTTTTCCAAATAGAAAGTTTCATAATTAGTCATAAACAGTGACAATAAATAGTGTCTGCTCAACAAGCAGGGGTTTGTTTCATTTACATGTAAGCATTTACGCCAATTGTAAGGTTAACAATATTAAATATGCAATTATTTAAATGTGCTGCTTAAGTTGTGCTTTTATACAAGGTGGTAGTGCTGGAGTGATGTTATAGTCAGGGGATATGCAACAGAGAAAAGGACTTTTGTGGATATCTTTTTATACAGTTTTTATACAAAGTATTGTCAAGAAATACTAATGCTGAAGTTCAATGTCACTCTAGTTTCTGTAATACTTTGGATGGAGCAACCTGATACAGTGCCAGATCATTTGTCAGGCAACTCTTGCATATATTTACAAGCTGGCCATAAAACACGGGGGGAGGGGTTGGTTAGAATCACAAGCTAAAACTGCATATTTTGAATATGAAACTTCACAAAAGTTTACCTTATCTGGTGTCGAGCATCCCACCAACTGCCAGGCTCCCGCACGCACCCCATCATCAACTGCCATGGAACCCCCTGGAGCACCGCCCGCGCGCCCTCTGCCTGCGCCGCGGTCCGCGCAGGGCTGCCGGCTCTCTCCGAATCTCTGCCGGGAGGTTTCATCACATTATATAATGACCTTAATGCCTTTAGATCAGGAAGGCAAATGCACATTACGACTATAGTTTAAAAACCCACTGGACTACTATATAAATCAGATTCAACTTTAATATTTATTTTAATGAATGCCCTATCAGTTATCTCCCGGGTGATTCCCAGCAGTCTCCTGGAGATTTATATCCAATTCCTGGAGACTCCAGGGCAATCCTGGAGGTTGGCAACCCTAGTTCCAGGCCTGCAGAACCACAGGTTTCTAGCTGGCACCACAGACCCATGTGGCACTGCCTGCCTTTAATAGGAGCTTCCCACTCTTTGATGAATTCCCCCAAACTCGAGGTTTCCTCAATACTGGGGATTTCTTCTGGCCCCCTGCAGTAACAGAGGCATCGGGAACCAGAAATGAGACCAGAGGACTTGAGGGTCCTCCATGCCAGTGGTGCTCAAACCTTTCAGTGTTGTGGGCCATGTTAGTGACACAGGGACCAGTCTCATGTGCCAGGATTGGGCCCTGCACCGCTTCCCCACTCTGCCAGCTAGATTGGAGCCCCAAGTCCTCAGCCCCGCACTGCCAGATCAGGCCCGCACTGCCTCCTTCAGTCCTAGTTGGGCCCCTTGCTGCCTCTCCCATCCTGGCTCCACCAGATCAGGGCTCAGGTCAGTACCTCCCTGGGGCCCATACTGCCTCCAGCCAGCCCGTGTGACCAGGTCAGGTTTGGGCCACCCCTGCTTGCCAGTCTAGCAATGTTATCTGGCCTGCAGGTCTCCCCAGATGTCCAGAAATTTGGCAGCAAGGGAGCAGCAATTGCTGCCACTGCTCTCCATCTGCCAAGTTTTCAGACCTGTGGGGACCCCTGTATGCTGGATGACATGGCTCGGCAAACTCATCCGGGCCACAGGCCAGGGGTTGAGCACTCTGCTCTCGGCAATCAGGAAGTCATGAAACTTATCAGGAGACCAGTGAGAAAAGTGGATCTTTACTTCCCAGACCTTAATTGCCAGAGTGGAAAAGCAAAGCCTGCCTTTCTTGAAGCCTTCTGCCTGCTGTGGGTGCACAGGAAAGGAGTTTATGGGTCATCAGGGGTAGCAAAGCCATACATCTTTATGCACCTGTGAACCAACCTGCATAATTAGCATAAAGAAAGGTACAGCTCAACCAAAAAAAACACAACTCAGTTACCAGAGTTGTGTCAGCCTCAAAGTAAAGCAATACAGTTGGCTGCAAAATTCTGTGCTACAGTCTGAAAGGTAGCAAAAACAAGGCCAGCTCACATCAGCTATCTGATATCATGGAAGAGAGAGAGTTGGGTATTTTATAAGCAATGTTGCTTTCACCGCTACTTTGAAAATCACATGCTCCTTCTACCTGTGGTATAAACCCATTCATTGACTTCAGTGGTAGTTTAATAGGACAAAAACTAGGCCACAAGCACTCCTACCCAGGATGGTCAAATTACAGTCATTTATAGCAGTACCAGTGATCCTTCCTAATCCCCACACAAAAGGGATCAGAAACTGATGGGTTGGTCCATCCTGGGAAGAAGTTGGGATCTGAACTTTCCTACAATTTTTACTTCAACCTCCTAAATCAGATTAAAACAAAAGATCTATTTTCTACATTTTACTTACTAGCCACCATACACCGGCTCATATGAGAGCATGCCTCTTCAACCTCAAATCCTAAAATGCTAACAGCCATTAGGGGCCAGTTACTTAAGCTTGTGGTAAAGATAAGCTCCTAACTGCACTTACCCTTTCTTCAATTCAAAAGACCTTTTCAGGACTGCAATAATTTATCAACTAGATGCTGGCCCACACTGAGCCAGCCACTGAGCAAGAGAAACTAAAAATTAAAATCCAGTAGAGAACTGGATGAAGGACTGAAGGAAGAGAAGAAAAGAAATTCTGCAAATGAGATACTGAGGTATAGAGTAATTCAGCCATGATTAATCAGGAAGCCTCTAGCTGAACCCAGTATTGAACCCATATTTTGCAAATTACGCTTCCATCCCAACTACTATATTATGCTTTCCCCCTTACAGTGAGGGTCAAGGACTGAGAATGATTGCAATGACCTTGCAAGAGGGCAGCATTCCTATTTGGAAGCCACCCCTCGAAGGCCTCGTGGTGAGAGATGTCCAGTTCTTAAAAGCTTAACCCTGTGGACAAGAATGGCTCATTAACATTGCCCACAGGGTTAAGCTAAAATTGCCCACATAAAGCCTAAAATTATGTAAGTTCTTGTATCATGAAAAGCTTTTGAAAGAAGATACCCCTCTATGTTTGTGAAAAGATTTTTCTCCTGAGGGCTGAACTGACACAATAAATGAGTTGTTTAGAAACAAAATTCGGCCAGCACAGCTGTAGCAGGGAAAGAAAATACAACACTTACAGCAACAACTATTTCAGAATAATCCTGGAATGCCGACTTTATTCCTGAACTACTCTTCTTCATGAATCTCTGGCACTGATCACTTGAAATGCTACTTTTTAATTAAAATTCACAGTAGAACACCAGGAGGCTGAGCACTGACACGTGTCACCAGCTGAACAGTTGTCTCCATTAAAAAAGTTTTTCTTCCCACATGATCCTTTTACATTAAATACATTAAAACCTACCAAGAAGCAGATATTCATAAAAGAAATGTAAAAACAGCCCATGTACAATGCTAAATGATTTAGTAAAGTATTGGCTAAATTGTTTAAGCACAGATTTCATATAAAACATAGCTGTCAGGACTGCAGACCAAAAACATAAGAACTCAGTGAGGAAAGAAAAAAAAAAAAATCAAACAGCAGCCTATGATTATATTGCTCAGTGTTGTTTCACTATCATGAGTTTATTTAATTAAGAGAGCACTTCAAATATTTGCACAAACCTCTTATCAGCTGTCACATTTTTAAAAACAGCTTGCCTTCACAAAACAATTCCCTGCCACATCCAGGAACAACTAACTAATACATGCCACTTCACTGTGTTTTGAAGCCTAACTCAAACTATCAACAAGTGATTCAGATATTAGACATTATCTCGGTTTCTCTTTGGTTTTGTTTCAGCTGTAAGGCCATCTGAAGAACTGTTACTAAAATTACTTTTTTCTCAATTAAAAAGTGCGACTCAGATCAGCCAAGACAAATGTGTTGTCAAAGCGACTGAGCATGAAGAACTTAGACATCACATCTGCCTTGTGTCTGCAAACAGACACAGAACAAAGAAAAACCACTATGACCCAGAAATGCATGTGTCATCTGTCTTGATCTCTCATCATACCACTCCTTTAAAGACTAGGACTAAGAACAACAGCCCTTAGGCAAGATTTTTTTGAAGCACTAACCTCCCAGTAGCAGGCATTTTGTAGGCCTCAAGCTTGCCAACAGCAGAAAGGAGCATTTCAAAACTCAGGGATAAAGGTTGTAGCTGCGTTGGTCTAAGTATGCAAGCAGCCAATGTGCTAGCTAAAGGCAATATCTTGTATTTATTAGGCCAACTAGAGAGTGGCAAACGGCACTTTTTTCTTTACAAGCTTTCGGGCACATTCGCCGTTTCGCAGGCATTGGAGCATACAAAGATTGTAAACTTTCTCCCAGGTAAGAAACTTATGAACGCTAATTTTCTACTTGGGAGAAAGTTTCCAGTCTTTGCATGCTCCGATGCCTGCGGCGGAAAGCTTGCACAGAGATTTTTTTTTCCAACTCTCTAGCTGGTCTAATAAAAGCTGTCGCCTGTAGCGCGGCGACAGCCTTCCAAAACCCGGAGGACTCAGCTTCGCTCGGCTCGGCAGGACACGGGCAGCAGCCGAGCGAGCTGCCCCGTCCGGGCGCGTCTCCGCCGCTCGGGCTCCTCTCGGCTCGCCGCCGCGCCTCAGGCCGGCTCGCAGCCCGCCCCGCCCGGCAGGGTGCCCGCTCCACGCGGTCAGCCTCGCCCGCTCGCTCGCTCGGGAAGCAAGGGGAAGCCGAGAGCGGCTTTCCCGAGGGGCGACACAAAGGGCGGCCGCGGGTCCCGGGATGCCTGGGCGGGCGCCGAGGGAGCGGAGCGGAGCGGGACGGGACGGGACTCACCGTCCGAGCTGGCCGTGTCATAGGGGTCGGCGGCGCCCGGCGGGTCCCGGTAGTCCACCCAGCTCAGCCCCTCCAGGCTGGCATAGTCCACTCGGCTCTTGTCGTCCACCGGCACCACGGTGAAGTGCGGCATCGCGGCTCCCCCCGCGCCGTCTGCAGCCGCTCTGCCCGACCCGGCCCGGCCCGGCCCCGCATTCCAGCCCCGTGCGCTCACTTCCTCCGGGAAACCCGGCCCCGGCTCCACCTCCCGCCGGGGCGGCCCCCCGGCTGGGCACGGGGCTGCCGACACAAAGCAGGTGGCAGAGCCCGCAGCAGAGCGGGGGTGCCCGGGCGGCGGCAGCGGCGGGGAGCTGCGCCCCCCCTGAGCCCGGCAGTCCAGGAGCGCGCATTATCCCCGCTGCCAGATCCAGGCCTTGGAGCGGCATCTCAGCGCAGCCCTCTAGAGACTCAAGCCTCCTCAGAAGATGCCAGCTCTTAGCTTCCCCCCCACCCCGCGTTTCGTGATATACGCCCAGTCCATCCTTCTGGCAAAGAGCTCAGAAAGCCCCCAGCAGGGCAGCTGGTCTTTGAGGCTGTGTGCGGATTCCTAGGTGAGCTCTCTGAGCTTATCCTACTTGCACCCTTAACGGGCCTAACATTGCATAGCACGCCACAGCACACTGGAGAAGATCTCAAAGTCCCCCTGGGTGCTCCAGTTGGAAATCACTGCTCCAGTGGCTCCATGTTAGGGTGGCCACCATAGAGGACGTTCCAGTTTTCTGTTACTTGTTCATAGATTCATAGATGTTAGGGTCAGATGGGACCTCAATAGATCATCGAGTCCGACCCCCTGCATAGGCAGGAAAGAGTGCTGGGTTCAAATGACCCCAGCCAGATGCCCGTCTAACCTCCTCTTGAAGACCCCCAGGGTAGGGGAGAGCACCACCTCCCTTGGGAGCCCATTCCAGATTTTGGCCACTCTTAATTGTAAAGAAGTTCCTCCTAATATCCAGTCTAAATCTGCTCTCTGCTAGCTTATGGCCATTATTTCTTGTAACCCCCAGGGGCGTCTTGGTGAGTAGAGCCTCATCAGTTCCCTTCTGTGCCCCCGTGATGAACTTATAGGCAGCCACCAGGTCGCCTCTCAACCTTCTCTTGCAGAGGCTGAAGAGGTCCAGGTGCCCTAGTTTCTCCTCATAGGGCTTGGCCTGCAAGCCCTTAACCATATGAGTGGCCCTTCTCTGTACTCTCTCCAGGTTATCCACATCCCTCTTGAAGCGTGCACCCAAAACTGGATTCAGTATTCCAACCGCGGTTTGACCAGTGCCTGATAGAGGGGAAGTATCACCTCCTTGGTTCTGTATGTCATGCATCTGCTGATGCATGATAAAGTGCAGTTAGCTTTGCTGATGCCTTGGTCACAATGATGACTCGTGTTCATCTTGTCGTCCACCAGCAAAATCCCTTTTTGCTTCCATGCTGCCAAGCAGGTCATTTCCTAGGCAGTAGGTATGCTGGACATTTTTCCTCCCTAGGTGCAGCACTTTACATTTCTCCTTGTTAAATTGCATTCTATTGTTTTCCGCCCATTTGTCCAACCTGTCCAGGTCTGCCTGTAGTTGTTCCCTGCCCTCCAGTGTGTCCACTTCTTCCCACAGTTTTGTATCATCCACAAACTTGGACAGAGTACACTTCACTCCCTTGTCCAAGTCACTGATGAAGACATTGAAGAGTATCGGTCCAAAGACCAAGCCCTGCAGGACCCCACTGCCCATGTCCTTCCAGGTCAATACTGCCCCGTCCACCACCACTCTCTGGGTACAACCCTCTAACCAATTTGCCACCCACTGGACTGTGTAGTCATCCAAGCCACAGCCTCTTAATTTGCTCACCAGTATGGGGTGGGGTACGGTATTGAAGACCTTCCTGAAGTCTAAATAAACAATATCTACCCCACTCCTGCGTCCAGGTGTTTTGTAACCTGGTCATAAAAAGAGACTGGATTAGTCAGGCATGATCTACCTGCTATGAATCCATGCTGGTTTCCCCTCAGCATAATTTTTCCTGCTTGGCTCTCACATAAGACTACAGTAGTTTGCAACATTATGTTTGTGTTTGGAAAGAAAATAAGCATAATCTCTATTTAAATTAAAATCCCAGAACAGCTAACTGACTACATATTCCAAAGATCTGCTGTTAAGGGACACTGTCCTATTAAAATCTGATGCATATTTAAAAGAAATTTTAAAATTGTTTCAAGTAGTATACCTCTTCCCATATTCTTCTCTTTTTTTCTCTGCTTCTGCAGTCATTTCTCAACATTATTCTGGTTTCATGTTGCACAAATGGCAAATTAAGTGAACCCAACTATATTCTAGAACGGAGTTGGAAGGGACCTCAGGAGATCATCTAGTCCAACTCCCTGCTCAAGGCAGGATTGCCCATGACTAGATCATCCCAGTTAAGTGCCGGTTTTACTTGTGCTTAAAAATATCCAAGCACTCCACAACCTCTCTGGGTAGCCTCCAATGCTTAACCAGCCATAGTGAGACAGAGTCCTTCCTAATGTCCAGCCTCAGCTGCAGCAACCCCATGGCATGCCCCTAGTGACCTGTTTCCCCCTGATCCCCCCAAAGTGCGACTGGGTAAGGAGCTACGCTTCTTGTGGCAAAAGTCTGGAGGGGGGTGCCATTCTGCTTGACTCCCCACCTCCCAGCCCCCAATGCACTATTAGGTATTGGTCTGTCTGGTTTCTATGGCTGGGCATCATGGGGCTGTGCCTGCTGTAGCATTCTGGCATCCCCTCTAAGTTAGCATTGGGCTCAGTGCCTTGCTTATACCACCTAGTTATACTTCAGCATATACATAAAATGCTGCCAGATATACAAAACAGAGAAAACAAATTATTTTCTGTATCTTAAGCTTCAATATTAGAACTATAAGAAGTATTATTTTTGAAATTCTGTTCTTAAAATGGGGTCTGCATTTAAAATGCTATAATTAAACTTCAGAGTCAACACACTGGACAGTCATATTTCTCTTGGCAAGTTATCTTTGAGCTTAAAAAGGCCGGATGCCTTTTTGGTTAAATTAATGCTTCCAGTTCTGCAAAACTCATGAGGTCAGCAAAAAAGAACAAGAGAAGCAGCTGTGAGGTTTACTATTCAGTACTGGCTTGATCCAACCTGATTTTAGAGATTTATAACTAAAAAGACTTCCTAAGCAGGAAATTTGTCTGTGTATGTAAAGTAGCACGTAAATTCATGAGCCATGTAAATGGGGTATTTTTATATTTCCTGCCAGCAGACAAAGAAAAAGTGCTTGGGCTCTACATAAGCCCATTGGTGAAAATAAACCTTCTGGCCGGAAGAGAGGGAGAAGGCCTATTTTAGGCATTTCCTGATCTTACAGGAATAGGTCATAGCTTTTTTAACTTGCCCCGCTTTCTGGAACAGAGTTTGCCATTAATAATAGAGTAATGTGTAGCTTCTCAAAAAAAGCAGAAATGGGAGACAGACATGAGGCAGAACTCTTTGTTCACAAGAGCTGAATAATAATTCCAGTTTTAATTAGTTGGGATCTGAAATAAACAAGGAGGATACATGCTGCGGAGTGATTGTTGCCAGAAGGAATGCAGGCCTCTCAGTTCACTTAACATAAATTCACTGATGGACCACCTCTAGAGAAAGCCAGAACAATTACACCCCCCAGCTGAGATCAGACAGGTGGAAAGGCTTCTAAGACTTCGACGTTTTATATAACCTAAAATGTATTTACATTTTTTCTTTTTGTTAATACATGAGAGACTTATGTCTGCATTTGGGCTTGGGTGTTTTATTTGTTTCGCTGGGAAGTGTCCCCTGACATCCCCATTTGTGAGTTTATGAGTACAGTTTTGTTCTCTTATTTTAGAAGTAGTCACCTGCTGTACATTAAGTCTACTCCTACTGAAGGCAGTAGGAGTTTTACCATCAACTTGAATAAAAGTAGAGTTAGACCAAGAGTGAAAACTTTGAAAATCCATCCTTTCTTTAGTTTTAGAAAGACAGGTACTACAGTATCAAATTAGTACTCCATTTAGTTCCATAATCCGTCTCTGCTACACCAGTTGCTCCAGGGGAAAACAGTCAAACACCTAAAATGAAATGTGTCCAAAAAAGTCATATTAACCTTCTGACATTAAATTATGCCTCTTATATCATACCTAAAAACCAAACTTAGACAGTTATTTAACTATAATAATTTTCATTGAAAACTGGATAATCCCACGAAAATGGATAGGATGATAATGGGAGGTGTGGGTTACTAAGAAACAAAAGCAGAATTTTATGGGGCAATGATTCCCAATGACTATCCTGTGCAGGTTCATGTTACTCTTCATGAAGGGTTGTTTGGCTTCCATTTAATATCATTAAGCATGAAGTGGTCAGTCTAATTATTCTGTCCTAGAACAAGGAAAAGGAACTGCAGTAAGTGAGCTTCAAGCTTAATTGCAGCATGCTGTGTGTTCAGAAGGAGAAATCAAGAGTAGGAATTCCCTTCTCTTTCTCCTCCAATTGTTTTGCTTCTGGAATTGAATTTGCAGGGAGCTGCCTTTCTTCAAATACCAAGCAGAAGATCTGGGCTCCTGTTAGTTGCAGAACTTTGCAGAACCAGACTTTGTTTTCAGGAGTCATTAAGTACCTGGACTGAAACTCCTCCAGCTAAGAAAAGTTCTCCTCTCAGGCATATGCCAGCAAGTCCCACCCTCTTGAAAGGGAATTGCACCCACATATCTTAAGGGAATTTGGCCCTAGGAAACGATGCATGTTTATGGCGGCAAAGCTATTCTTTTTTTCTAAAGACAATGGCTATGTTTACTGTTTTGGGGCTGGTCAATAAGTAAAGATAAGAGCTTATTTGCCCGAAGTACCTTTATTGCATCATATTTAGATTGCAGAAGAACAGCAGTTTCAACCTACTTTTTCTCTTGGTTGTAAATACTAATTACTACTTATGGATTTTGTAACTGGCTGTTACCTCTGGTGGTGGTAGTAATCATAAATGGTACACTTGTTCAACTGGTCTATAGTGGCAGTCTTCCATTTGCCACAGTCTAGGTTCCTTAATATTTCACAACATACCAGAAAGGTGCATGGGTTACCTGTCTGCTTGTATTAAGACATACTAGAAGCAAATTTAAGCAATCTATGGTTGTATTTTCATTCAAATCATGTCTGGAAACAAACTAAACAGTGAACATAGAAACAGGAAAATAGAACACACGCACAACCTACAAAACCACCAATATTTTGCTAATTTTCAAAGAAAAAGAAAAAGCTACAATTCTCAAACATACAGACAAAGCACTGGTTTCAATTGGAATTCAAATGGATATGCAAATTAGATTAGGAAAATCAAATATTACTAAACAGTGAAGGACCTGATCTCATAGATCTTGCATATATTCATAATCCCAATGAAATCACTGGACTGAAGGTCAAGAAACACTTTGCATTGCAAACAAGTGAGAAAAATGATTGGAAGAAAAATATTTAGTTCAAAATATTGTTCATCCCTTTACCCAAACCGCATGTGAACAAATAAAAATTCATAGTTTCTAGGGTTGGAAGAGACCTGAACAAATCATCAAGTCTGCCCCCCTGCCCTGGGCAGGAACGAGTGCTGGGATCATAATACCCCAGCCAGATATCTATCCAACCTCCTCTTGGAGATCCCCAAGACAGGGTAGAGAACCACCTCCCTTGGAAACCCATTCCAGAGCCTGGCAGCCCTAAAGTAATGCCTCCTGATATCAAACCTGAACCTGCTCTCAATCAGTTTGTGACCATTTTTCCTTGTTATCCCAAGTGGTGCCTGAGGGAACAGAGCCTCACCTATTTTCTGCTAGTCCCCTCGGTAAGTTTATAGACGGCCACCAGATCCCCTCTCAGTCTTCTCTTGTGGAGGCTGAAAAGATTCAGGCCCTCTAGTTTATCTTCAGAGGGCCTGGCCTGCTACTCCTGACCATGCGAGTGGCCCTCCTCTGGACTGGTCCATCCAGAACTGGATGCAGTACTCTAACTGTGGCCTGACCGATGCTGCATAGAGGGGAAGGATCACCACCATGGACCTGCTTGTGATGCATCTGTAGATGCACAACAAGGTGCAGTTAGCCTTACAGACTGCTTCCTCGCATTGGCAGTTCATGTCCATCCTGGAGTCAATAATGACTCCAAAATCTCTTTCAGCCACTGTGTTGTTGAGATGGGTGTTCCCCAGCCTATATGTATGTTGCAGGTTTCTTCTTCCTAGATGCAGCACTTTGCTCTTGTCTGAGTTGAATTCCATCCTATTCTCACCTGCTCACCTCTGTAACCTGTCTATATCTAGTTGGATTCTGTCCCTCCCCTCCAATGTGCCCACCTCTCCCCACATCTTTGTGTCATTGTGGAATTTGGACAGCGTGCTTTCCACACCCACCTCCAAGTCACTGATAAAGATGTTGAATAGCACAGGCCCAAGGACCGAGCCCTGGGGAACTCCACTGCCCACATCCCTCCAGGTTGAAAACAACCCATCCACCACCACTCTGTGGTTGTGACCATCAAGCCAATTTGCCACCCATCTGACTGTGTAGGCATTAATGCTGCAGTCACCTAGTTTTTTTTTTTATAAGAATGTGTCGCGAATTGCCTCCTTTAATCGCAAGGGGATCCATGAAGCGACTTGCTTCCCTTAACCACAGGGAGATTTGCTTCCCTTAACCACAGGGAATTTTGCAAATACCGGGTAGTTAGCTGCTGGACAGGTTTATCCTGACCTGTTCCAGTTTATAAGGGTCCAGCTATGCAGTGTAGTAAATAAGACGAGGGTACTTACAAACTGTAGTTTTATTTTCTCCTCAACAGCAACAACATAGTATAATGGGGTTTCTCTGGACTTGGCCCAATTCTGGATTGAATTGAGCTTGATCACAAGTTGAAGGGACCGACTCCTTGTAGCCTCTAACCACAAGGCCTCGGAGGAGGACAGCTCCGAATTCTCCGAGCTCCAGGGATGGGTTTTATAGTAGGGCGGTACATGCTTAGCCAATTAGGTACCGCGATCCATTTCGTTACCTAATATGGTGTGGACAGGGGCCATGAGCAGATTTGATTGACATGGGATTTGATTGACATGCGTCGTTGCTCATGGCACCTGTTATAGGTGGTTTTCAAATTCATAGTATCTAGGGTCAGAAGGGGCCTAGAGCAGGCCATCTAGTCTGACCCCCCGTCAATAGCAGGAACGAGTGCTGGGGTCACAGGACCTCAGCCAAGTACCTATCTAATCTACTCTTAAAGACGCCCAAGGTAGGAGCAAGAACAACTTCCTTAGGAA
>JAGPOW010002791.1:31093712-31107732 GCA_030014935.1 Caiman crocodilus
TGGCCAGGGCTGCATACCTGTTCCCAAGTGGCACCTCAGGTACAGGCTCTGCAGCAGCACAGGCTGCCCTGGGTCCAGGGGGAACTTGCTGCCACCGACAAGTCGCTTTTCTGGGTCTGGGGGGCTCCTTAGTAGGTTTCTGGCCCTGCAGAGAACAGAAGTACGTGTCAATTTCATCCTCTGCCTCCCGGATCCCCCGCAGCCTGCTCACCTCTGCCTGGAGCTCCCGCAGCCGCTCCTCCAGGGCCTGAAGATTGCCACAAGAGGGGCAGCCAGGGGACGACCCAGGCATCACCCCCACCCCTGGGAGCCCCACCCAGCCACCACCCCCAGCCAGGATGGGGGAGGTGGACAGCGGGCCCCCCAGGGGCCCAGTCTGGGTGGCGACCTCAGAGGTGCACTGAGGGGGCAGCACCAGGGAAGAGGGAGGGGGAGGGGCCAGGCCCCTGGCAGTGGCACTGCGTGTACTCACCATGTTACTAGAAAAGGTGGTCTTCCTGCTGTCGTCGCTCTTTCCTTCCTCCTGCTCTCCGCCTGCGCAAACGCTGGTGCGCCCTTACAGAGTGCGCCTGTTTGCGCGCTCTGTTCACGCGCGGCTCCCTGCCGACTGAGCTATAAGCGATCCGGGAGGCTCCCCTCTGGATCAGCTTCAGCTGACAGCACAACCCCACTCACCACTTCGCCGCCACCGCTGCCGCCACTGCTGCTGCTCCTTCTGCTCTGCGAGGGCTCACGTATGGCCGAGACCACACTTGAACACTATCAGGAGTCTTTTAGTCTCCCTGCTCTGCTCCTAACTGCCAAGCAGTGAGTCAGACCCTGCTTGTTAATTTCAGTTGATTAGATTTGAAATTCGCACGGTTCTTCAGCTGCCAATCAGGAGTCCCGGTTCACCAGAAGTGCCTGCCAGCAGCCTGGGCTCTGAAGCTCCTGAGTTGGGGAGGGGGAGTGCGGGTCTCTAGCCCAGCAACCCGCCTCGGCAAGCAGGAATCACTCCCCGGAGCTTCCTCCGAGGGTGCTCCTAGCCCCCTCCTGCCCCCTTGCCGGCTCTGTTCGCACGCGGCTCCCTGCCAACTCAGCTATAAGCGATCCGGGAGGCTCCCCTCCGGATCAGCTTCAGCTGATGGCACAACCCCACTCACCGCTTCGCCACCGCCGCTGCTGCTGCTCCACTGTTTGGGAATTATCAGCACACTAGTTAAGAAACTGATTTAGCCTTCTTGAAGAGACAGCGAGCCGAAGTAGATAAGATGGAGTTTTCACTTCTGTTTATTTTCTACTTCTACTTCTGTTTAATGTAGAAAGACTAACTATTTTATTTTTCTCTTTCACTTTCCTACCAGCCCAAATTGCTTTACTGAGATTTAATAAAGGCGAGGAGGAAAAGGGAGATTCTACTCTATTGTTCCATAACATACCTGACATCCCATAGTTTATGGCAAAGACCCACACAAATGCAATGGGGGAAAAGTAGCTCACAGGAACTAGGGCTGCAATCCTCTGGTCTAAATTCATATTTTCAAGATGATTTAATGTTAAAAAGCACATATTACAAAGTGTAGGAAAGTAAATAGAAAGCTACCTTGCATTTACCTAAAATATCTAAATATCCGAGGAGGTATTTTACATTTATATGAACCATGATCATAAAGTGATCTGTACGTACTTTATTACTGATTAATAATAGTTTTGAGTCAATATGATTGAAAGCTTATTAGTAAAATAGCAATTACCTAGTTATAAGCATGGCATAGGAGTGTAATAGTATCTGCACACAGACAGCAAGTAACTGTACACAGGGTACATAATATTTATGCATATAGCACCATAAATATGCATAGTTCATAACAGAATTGCAGAAATGCCTTCACAAAAATGCGTAACATTTTATTCATTATGAGGCAGAGAAAAGGAGAAAGGTGATATCTTCTTGCTTCAAGAAACACAAATTAGTAATATCAGTTTCCAGATATTTATAAGTAAAGTTATGCATATAACTTGTAGGACTAGGTTGCTCATGTAAATAAATAAGCAGGTGTGAAAATATTTGTAGGATTAAGAACCCTTCAAAGTGAGCTCTCTTCAGGACAGACACTATTTTAACAGAATCTTTTACAGGGTCAAAATTATTAGGATTTAATTAATACTAACTTACTAGCATGGCTTTGAGAAACTGTCTTTTGACAGTTTAGCCATCTTTAACTTTTTCTAAATAAACATGTACAGTACTGTTGAGTGACAAGTTTCAATGTATTTCCCCATTATGGAAAGTTCCTCTGTAAAACTAGGAAACACAGACAAAATCTGCCACCTCCTATATTGCTTGCTGCTCCTATGACTTAATTAAAGTGATTTCAGTGCCATCTACTGAGAGCTTACGCACAGTACAAGGAAGTTAATTCTCAGCATTTTGAAATAATTTTCAGCTACAGTGGGGTGTCTACACATGCAGTTAATGTGCCTGATTTTTTATGCACAGAAAAATTCTGGCTCATTAATGCATTCCCAGGTGCATGTCTACGTATGTGCCCCAGTTGTGCTATACCACGCTTGCCCTGCTCTGCCTCCCTGGACAGCCAGGGGATACGGAGGGCACAGTGTCTAGTCCTGATCTCCACCAGGCAGGAAGATCTGTGCTGGCTGCAGGGGCAGCTGTCTCCCCGCCACATGGGGATAGGGACAACAAGTGGGGATCAGGACATTGTGAAAAGACAGCTGCCTCTGAAGCTGGCACAGTTCTCCTGATCACATGGGGAGACAGCTGTCCTTGCAGCCAGCACAGCTGCCCAGGACAACTGGGAGCAAATTGCTCCTGGTCAGAGTCTATATGTGCCCTACAACACATTAGCTAATGTGCCATTTACCTAGTACCTGTATGTGCTGGTGCTTACAAACACAGTGCATTAGACTAATTTAATGCACTGTAAGTCCTCCATATGTATAGACAGTGATACTTTACTGCACAGTAAACCATCTCGTGTAGGTATGTCTAATGTGTTGTAGCAGGGTGGCATTCCTAGGGATAGCTATGTTGGCTATAAAGGATCGACTTGTGGGATCATAATAAAGTCTAGTTTATTGGCTGGGATGTGAAGTTATCAATAAAATCATTTATCATAGTTATCATAAATGCAAACCTTGAGTTATGGGTGGTACTGGTCACCTTAGCACATACATACACACATGCACTCACTCATTCAAACCTATGTAGTATAGTGTCTATAGTATAGTGTCTAGTGGCTGCTCTAGTGATAGTGAGCGCTGGTGTCAGTATATTTACCTATCCAAGGCCCTGGAGTCTGCTGTTGATGGTCATCTTCCTTCAAGGTGATGTCTTCTCCAGAAGGGGTTCGCCTGCTTGTCCTTCTGTCTTGGCAGGTCAGGTGCTGGATGAGAGGGCACCACTGAGGGTCATGCTTCACTACCTTTTATTTCTTTCTGGCAGACATGTGTAATTCCCCAGCATCATCTTGGCTAGCCAATCCAGAGGTCACTATCCCATGTGGGTCTTGAGTAGTACCTGACAGCTGTTAGTTACAGGGGTCTTTGCCTGCTGGTACCTGAAGTTTTGGGAGTGCACCCTTGACTTATTGACTTAATAGCTATATTGTCAAGGGGTTACAGGAATAGTCCATAGGGTGAGTGCTCAGTTCCAGGAATCAGTTCTTTAGCTTGATTAGCTTAAAATGGAGTTCCTTTGACTAGGCTATTGTCTACTGATGATCATCATTCACTTGCATTCATTCAACAGATTTTATCACTTTATAATTACAATTTCCATGCAGTTTTAACAATGGTCCAGGGTGTAACTTCATTCTACAGGGAGTACATTCCTTAAGAGTTTAAAAGTATAAAATATAAAGCACAAATGCCATGGTAAAGATGATACAAATGAAATATGAAAATGCCCTGTGAGAAATAAATAACAATCCAATGTGAGGTTGTGAGGATCAAAGGCTACTGGGGACAGTAAGTGAGTTAGGTTGGCACAGGATATATTTACAGTCTTTAAAGTGGATATTTTAGTTCTTTTGTTTTCTTTAGTGACACTGATCTTAATTGATATGTGGATGTAGTTTCTAGGTTTCTCCTACAAGAAAGCCAGGCCAGCTTTCTGGCTTTCTCTGAGTCTTGCCACACCCATACAATGAGTGTGCTAAGTCTCTGCCAACACTTAAAAGGGAAAGAAATGCACAAAATGGGAGGGGAGGGGTTGCAGACAAGGAGGGGCTTCTATTATATCCAAGTCCAGAAGGGAAATGTACAAAGGGGGCTTTCTGCTACAGCTATAAGCCTCTGGAGGCCCCCCAAAACTCCCTTTTTGTCCTACTCACTTTAGGAACAGTCTCCGGTCCTGTGACCCTGGCACTCGTTCCTGCCATTGGCAGGGGGTCAGACTAGATGGCCTGCTCTAGGCCCCTTCTGACCCTAGGCACTATGATACTATGACTACCTGGTGGTTGTGGTCCTTTGCCTTATGGGCTAATTGCATAGCTCCATACCTTCCCTAAATATCTCACAGATGGCATCGTCTGGACATTTTGTCACTGATGATCATTGGGGGCTACACTCACACAGCCCTCCTCCAGGCCTCCAGACCGCTGGACCCCTAGACTCTTCTGGTCCCATTGCACAATTCATGGCCCCTCACTGGGCCTCATTCTATTCCCCAGCCCCTCACTGGGCCACTGGACCCTTCCAGTCCCATTTTTTCTTAGACTTGCTCTGGTCTACTGGACTTGCTCAGTCCTTGTCTGGGCCTCTGAGCCCCTCTGGTGTCATTTTCTCTAGGCCCCACTCCAGGCCTCTGGCCCCTCTCTCTAGGCCCCTAGCCTGGTCCTCTGGGCTCTCCTGGACCTCAGCCTCTTGCCTGGAACTCTGGACCCATCTGGTCCTGCTCTTCCTTAGCCTTTTGCCTGGGCCTCTGGATCTGATCTTGCTTTTATTTTTGGGATGCACTCCCCGAACGTTTGCCTGACAAGGGGTAACCTGCAAGGCAGCACGGAATGGGACTTTAGGGTGTCCCAGGCTCACCTTCCTTGGGATTTGCTCTGATCCCAGAACCATGCTGTCCCTGTCCGACAACCCTAGATACAAGCTCCTTGGCCCCTACTGTACTGAAATAGGCAACTGGGCATTGTTTTCTGTTGTGTTCTTGTGTAAGAACCCCTAAAGTGCAACCCTCCTTTTCGTGGCAAAAAAGAGTGAAGGGCTTAGAATAATCTGGCAATCCTAAATAGGGGCAGAAGAGAGCTTGCGTTTCAGGGAAATGAAAGCATCATCAGCCTCAGGAGGGCCATGGAATGGGCTCAGAAATGTCCTTCTTAGTGAGGTCTTCTAAAGGTTTAGCCGTTTGTGCGAAATTGGGTATCCACTGACAATAGTAACCTGCTGTTCCTAAAAATCCACGCAGCTGCTTTTGGGTGGTGGGCCTACGGTAGGACAATATGGATTGTATTAGCTTGGAAGGGAGAAGTTGCTTTCCTGCAAATAACTTGCGACCCAAATACTGGACCTGAAGTTGACTGAATTGCAATTTAGCCTTTGAAGTTTTGTGGCCTTTATCCGCCAGCACATTCAGTAAAATCAAAGAGTCAGTTTGACAAGCTGATTTGGTAAGGGAACACAGCAAAAGATCATCCACATATTGAACTAGAACTGACCCACTGGGGAAAGTCATATCCAAAAGGTCTTTCTGCAAAGCTTGGGAGAAGTAAGATAGGCTTTCACAAAAGCCCTGTGGAAGAGTGTTCCAGGTATATTGTTGCCCTTTATATGTAAAAGCAAAAAGATATTGACTATCGGGCTGCAGTGGTATGCTGAAAAATGCACCGCACAAATCAACTACGGTGAAACAGGTGGCTGTAGTGGGTATACAAGCTAAAATGGTAGCCAGATTAGGTACAACAGAAAACTTTGGGATGACAATAGAGTTAATTGCTTGCAGGTCCTGGACAAACCTGTAGGTTTTCCCATCTGCTTTTCTTACTGGGGGGATCGAGGTGTTACAAGGACTAGCACATGGTGAGATGACTCCCTGTTGCAATAAAAATTGAATGATCGAGGCTATACCTTGTTCAGCCTCTGGATTCAAAGGATATTGTGGCACTCTCGGAAGAAGTTTAGTAGGATCAATAATAACTTTAACCGGTTCTGTATTTAAGTGCCCTATCTCTATAGGTGATGCAGACCATAAAGAAGGATTAACTTGATCGAGCAGGGTTTCTTCTTCCATTGTGAGGCTTGCAAGGACAGGCATGTATTCTTCTAAAGGTATGTCCAGTAATTCCTGTACAGCCTGAGGAGATGGCCCGTTTGTTTCCAGGAGTTCTAAAAAGACACCCCTGGGAGTGCAAAAAATAGAGCAACCAAGTTTACAAAGTAAATCGCTTCCCAAAAGATTTACAGGGGAAGTGGAACTAAGTAAAAAAGCATGTTCTGCTGATAAGGGTCCTATGGACACAGTTAAGGGCTCAGTTACTGCATGCGGAACGGGCTCATTAGGGATCCCTACCGCTTGAACTACCTGTCCAGTCAAGGGAGGGCTTGGGGGGTATTTAGATTGTATTGCCGATACAGAGGCCCCAGTATCAACCAAAAAGGGGGCCACTTTGCCATCGACCAAAAGAAAGATTTCTCCCTTTTTTGTTAGGGGAAAAAGGGGTGCAAGGAGAGAACGGTCTTCTGTCTGGTCCCATTCTCCAATGGCCCATCATTGTGTTGGAAACTGGGCAGGTGTCGGGCGATTGGGACATTCATTTTTCCAATGCCCTGGTTGCTTACAATAATGACAATTCTGTCTGTCTACCTGATTCATGCTTCTGCCTCTCCATCCTCCGCAACATCCCCACCCTCGTGGAGGGCCCTAAAATTGCTGAATCTTAAGAGCTAACAATTTGTTATGTTGTTCTTCAGCTTTCTCTTTTAGAGATCGCTTACAGTGTTCCACCACACTCTGCAACTTGTCCAAGTTTTCCATTTCCCATCCAACACAGATTCTCTTCGGCAAGTTGGCTATGGGCGCCAGTAATCCATCTACAGAACAAGCTGCCAAAGTTCCAGAGGCGTTATCATCTGGTTTGTTAATGCCTGAATGTTGATTAAAAACAACTGCCAGTCTAGCTCTATAATCTCCAACACTTTCTTCGTCTTTTTGTTTGCAGGCTTGAATAACGGACAAATTGGTCTTTTTTGGGAAGGTTTGTGGGATGGCCTCCAACATTTTCCTGCAAAGTCGATGGCATTGTTCCGCATAACAAGCTCTAGGACGGCCATCTTCTATTTCACGCTGTTTATCCCACCCTGCTTCTTTTACCCATTTGTCCAATTGAGCTAGAGTGCAAATAAGATAGCAGAGCTGTAATAAGTCTGCCTCCGAAGGTTGATATTTTTTGCAAACCACCTATGAGCTCTTCCTGAAATTTGTGGGGGTTTTCAGTTATTTTTGGAAAGTCCTTAGCATTGGAGTAGAGGTCTGACCTAGTCCATGGTTTATAGAGCAGGCTTGGGTTCCCTTCAAGTCCTGGGAAAACCCTTGAAAGGACTTGTACAAGAAGGTCATCTGAATCCATATTTGGGATTTCAGGGTTTTTTTGAGCCTTTTGTCTAGTGTGGTCAGCCACTGGAGAAGATACAGAGACCAGCTTGGGTTTTGGCTGGCACTTTTGGCTATGCCTTCTCAGGGCCATCAAAATTTCCTCATCCTCATCTTCTGAAATTTCTAAGGGACCCTTTTCATCCTTCTTGGGACCCTCGATCAGGGGTATTGGATAAGGAGGATTTTTTCTTTTTGGACAGTGCATAAGACTGGGTAAAGGGGCATCAGGCCAGAATCATGTGGTGGTACGCTTGGTGATGAACCTTTAGATTTTTTATTTTTATCTTCTAGTTTCTTATTAGAGTCTCATAATGAGGCCAATTTGGACTCTGTGTCACGTTTAGAAGCTTCACTGTACCAATCAAAGAACACTGACCATGGGGTGTCAGGGGTCTTTCGCCCTCAAGCCTCCAATGCTCCTCGAAGGTAAACAATTTTGTTCAAATCAAAAGTACCTTGCAAGGGAATTTGCTTAGATGGATCCCTGGTATACCAATTCCATTTCTTTAGAAAACTACAAGACTTTTCTCCATAATGGGGATATATATAATAACCTGGGGTACCCTTGGAGGGGACCAAAATTGAGCCTCCCCCACCCATTACAGAAACCAGGAGAGATTTACCAGAGACACAAAAGGAAGGGGAAATGGGTTCGTCAGAGCAACGCCTGGTGCCAGAGACACAAAAGGAATGAACAAATTGGAATATGAGCCCTTGCTTTCAAGATTGGCTTGCAAGTGGCCAACTTGGGGCGGCTGCCCGTGAACCAAACATAAGGAGAAAGACACAAGACAATCTCTCAAACATACGTATCCCCACCGGTTCGGAACCCAGACCTGACCTGAACTGAGTGTGAACCAACAAGTTCGATGTCATAATCAGGCACAGCCGTCAGCTTCAAACAGCCAGCCCAAGAAAGACAGGGGAGGACAACAACCTCACCTTAGTGCCGGCAGTCTGCATTTCCCAGGCGGCTGCTGAACATAAGGCAGCTGGGACGGACGGTTGACATCTTGGTGGAAACTCCAAATTGTCGTGGAACAAAATTCCACGCTAAAATTTGATCCGAACACTCGGTTGATTAACTGCTAGCAGCAAGAGAAGCTGAAGCAACTCTGCCTGGGCATGGCCAGGCTCCAACTTTTATACAATGTAACCAACCTGCACGTGCAAACAACAGTACCACATATGGTCAATCAGGAAATGGCTTCTTTATGCTGGTACCTCACAGTATTTTTCCACTATTCTTATACTTCCCGCTCACTTCTGTGCCTACGTAACAAGTTCACTCAGAGTTAATGATCTCCGGAGCCATCTTAGGTGACTGGCTTCCACAGGTGTTATCTTTTGGAGCTGCAACCACCTTGCTGAATTGGTGTTCTCTCATCAGGCTCCAAAACATTACTGCCAAGCTTCTCTTTGGGCCTGGGCTTCTCCCTGCGCTTAGCCCAGCCTTTCTCCTGAGTCAGATGACTTCGTCTACTAGGCTTAGCTTCATCTGCTGGCTCCCTGGGCCAGCTGACTCCCAATCAGCCCTGGCTCACAACTACCAGTGGTTTTGCAGGCTGCCTGAGCACTTCAAGGGGCAGGCACCCCAAGTGCCCTGTCACAGCATGTAAGATCTGATACTGTTTCTGCCAAAGTCAATACGAATTACACTGCAAAGTTCAACAAGAACAAGTCCAGACCTCTATTTTGATCAACATATAGATCTAACTTTGATAATTGTGTTACTTAAATATTTTTTTTAATGAATAAAACAAGCATTCAGGGGCTTACATATCTCTTCAGCCTAATAGAGTCTATCCTTTTTACTACTTATTTCCCTGTATAATTCAACCCTATCTAGAACAACAGTTTTAGAACTAAGTCTTTTAAAGTGACAGGCTTATCATTATCATTGGGCTGCAGTTACTTCTAGCACAGGGAAAAGATTATAAAACTTTAAACCTTGTTCAAGTACCTCATGAAGTTAACATGAAAGTCTTGATTGCTGAGATTTCTGAATGGACAGTATGGATTCTGATACCCTTGAGACCTATACAGAAATAGAATAATACAGGACAAAACCTAAATTTTAATATAAACAGGATATGGCCTGCCAGTATGTCACACCCTCAAAGTACCTTGACTGCAGTGGCATCTGGGTAGCTCTGTAGTGGAGAAGAATGCAAAAAAACCTTGTAAGGAATGCTATGTCCTGTACATGCTATAAAGATCTCCTTTGAATAGCCCCAAATCCAATTGATCAATGGACACAAAATTATACTACTAGAAGAGTTCTTCCTTTCTAGTTTCATGAATCTCCCTTCTCTGTAACCCAGTTTCTCAGACTATGTGCTGTGGGTCAGTCTTCAAAAGAAGACTCCAGTGATGAGAAGTTTGGGAACACTAAGCGTAGAATTGTAAGATATAGCCATAGGAAGTCATGCAATTTCATATATAGTGTATCACAAGTGAAAGCCCCTATTCGTGCATTTGTAGATCCATCTCTGAGGATCATACCAAGAATCAAAATACATGTTGTGCCCTCAGACCGGTCCAAAGATTGGAGAAAAAGTAATAGCTTTATGATTCCCCTTCACTCTCTTCAGAGGGAAGATGAACAGCTCCAAAAGGTCCCGTCCTCCTCACAGATTCAACCACATAAAAAATGCAAAGATAACATGGAACCGGAGCCAAAAAATGTTGGAAGACACCTTGATCCTTTCCTTCCAACCATATGCCATCAGTAATAAACACACAGCCAGGAAATACAAATTATATTTATGCACAAAATTTACATATAAACTGTAGGTGTGAAAATATTGCTTTTCTTCTTTTCCTGTGCTACAGAACATGTCAAGGTTTAGATATTAAAAACCACAGGAGGGCACTATACTACCATTTATTTTGAAGTTTTTATTTCACTTCCCTGAACAACTTTATTTCTGTGTCTGTAGCAAGTTAGAGTCCCAGAGGTGGCCTTGACATCCCCTGGTGGCTCTGTGAATATGCCCTGCTCCACTCCTAGGGTGCCTTCCCTTCTCGGCCACCACACCTTGATGGAATAATAATAATAATAATAATAATATGGAGGCTGTCCACAGGCCTTCATGTAATCCCCAGTTCACCTGGATCCCCACTAGGGTGTCCTGGCACCCTACTAGCTTCTCTAGCCCTATGCCCCTCTCTGGGCCTCTCTCTCACTGTGCAACTGCAGAGCACCTAAAGCCTTAGGGGCTAATTGTGTATCTCCAGTCCTCCCCTATACCACACCCCAAGCCTCAGAGGCATTACAGTAAGGTTGTTCTCTTGCTAGGGCTTTGGCCTCCTTGGTCTCCATCCCTTTACTCTCAGCTAAGCCTTCTAGCCCAGGCCCACTGTATCAAACCTGGCTTTGAGACGCCAGTTCTGGTTTGTTGCTTTTGGGCACTGGGTCCCTGGCCCCTGTCTGGTTGCATTCCCCTCAGGCACCAGCCCCCTGTCTGGCCCTGTGGCCTTGCCCTCTGCCCACTCCAGGCTCGACAGATGCTCAAGCCTTGTGTCTGCCCCAGACAAGATTCAAGGCAACTGTGTGCCCCACAGGCACCAATGGGACCTCTGTATACATTCCCAACCCAAAATGGCAGTGTAAATACAACATAAACATAAGCCCCTGGTCAATAACATAACAGAAAGGGGGAAGCAAGCAGCCCGCTACTCTTTTAAGAAGGAAAACCTACCATCACCTCCCATCTGGCATACCTTCCAGCCATGGGCTCCTTGTGAGCTCTCTGAGCCTCACTGTTCCCACAGGCAGCATAGCAGTTGGCCTAATGTTTCATGGTAGCTCTCCTGGGCAGAAGCTCCTTCCCCTGTGGCTGCCAGGGCTAAACTAGCTTGCCCCTACCAGTCAGCAGAATGCCAAGGCTGCCTGCAGGTGCCTGCTGATTTTGTCATTGCCCCATTGCCAGGGTGGACTGCAGGTATGTGCCCTGCCTGCCCTGCAGTGATTCCTCCCTGGGCTACTTGTTTCTGAAAGGAACAGAGAGCCCCATGCTCTGTTATACACCTCCCACCTCTTACTTACAGCTGGTAGGCAAGTGAGGGCATGGGGTGCTCTGTCTTTGCCTTGTTCTTCCTACTATTTGTCCCAGCTTAGCAAGAACAGATTTCCCAATCTCTTATCAAGTGGCTCTCCTAACATCAGATCTCAGGCTACCTGTCTTGTGATCCCCCTAGTTTTATACCTGCCGCCCCTCAGGACTCCTTGACTATCTAGGATTTTTTCCCCAGTCCACAGTCCTTCCTCCACAGTTCAAATAGTCCACGACCTCTACTATTTTCTGGGTTGTCTTTTCATCCTTGCATTTGACCACCCCTCAGCCACTGGGTCTCCAACCAGAGTCTTTGTACAGTTTCACACACAGGCAACTTGTGCTTTCTGAGTCAAGGGGGGGCGCTTGCCCCTCCAGTGGCCAGTCAGCAACTGGGGGGGAGTCCCTCTTTGTTTTTTCCAAAGCTCAAAGGCCAACTCCTGCGCTGATGTAAACCAGCACTTCAGTGGTACCCTGCTACTTACATTCACTAAGGATTCAGCCAAAATAAGGGAGAGCAGCACCTTAGGATGGCTTGGCCTCAGAACCAGTCTTACTGGTGCATGTTCTTATTCTGCAGCCCCAGCTCCCCTCGAGTTCACAGAAAGGCATGGGAAATGGCCACATCATCACCTGAACTTTTCCATCAGAGCCATCTCTCCAGAACAACTGGAGGTGAGGGTAGTTTGTCTAAAGGGAGCAAAGGAAGGATGATAGGGGTCAACCCAGGGTTTATTGGTTTATGCCCCTTTGCTTCCCAGCTTGCCAGTGTGAATTCTTTACCACAGCTGCACATGTACTTTATGCAATGCTTTGCTTAAAGACCATGGGTGCCACTAGTCAAGCAGGATGGGCCAAGTCAGAAAACACAGCCTGGGCAGTAGGGAGCCATTTTCTTCCTAGAATATGAGATGTATATCACAATTGCCTCATGGCAGCAAGTCAGATCGTGGTTTCCTGGTGCCATGTTGTCCAAACAGGGCTGACAATAGCCAAGTGCATGCTGCTGGGGTAAGAAATAACTGTACTGCAATCCTGTCCTGTTGCTCCAGAACCAGAGTGCCCATCCTCCTGTCTGTCCACCTCTCTCTGGGCTGTCCTGAGCATTCAAGCATTTTGGAAAATGCACCTGATCTGAAGCAATCTGATGGCTTTGCACAGCTGGACTGAGACTTCACTGGGAATAGTCCCTACTAAGCTAGCAAGTTGCATAATAAAGCACTGCAGGCTGGCAAGCATGGGTATGTTTGTAAATGTCTGGGTGGGTTTGTATGCATGAGTCTATGCACATGTACATACTGGTATGAATGCTGAAAGGAAGGGTCTTGTAAAGAAGCTGGCATCATAGCTCAGCCCCTGGCACGGAGCTTTGAGAGCTCTTGGTACTCTGGTGAAGTGCCCAATGATCGGAAGAGGGCCAATGTTGTGCCTATCTTCAAGAAAGGGAGGAAAGTAGATCTGGCAAACTACAGGCCCATCAGCCTGACCTCTATCCTGGGGAAGGTCTTGGAAAAATTATCAAGGAGGCCATCCTTAATAGACTAGCTGAAGGCAATATCCTGAGGGATACCCAGCATGGGTTTGTTGCGGATAGATCTCGCTTGACCAATCTCATTTCCTTTTATGACCATGTGACTTATCACCTGGACAAGGGGGAAGAGATCGATGTTGTATACCTCAACTTTAAAAAAGCCTTCGATCTGGTATCCCATGATCACCTCTTGGCTAAACTGGCTAACTGCAGCCTTGATGTCACCACAATCTGCTGGCTGGGGAATTGGCTCTGTGGTTGGACCCAGAATGTGGTGGTTGTTGGAAGTCAATTGTTGTGGTGCGCTGTGACCACTGGAGTCCCTCAAGGTTCTTTCCTTGGGCCTATACTATTCAACATCTTCATTAATGATGTGGATATTGGTATCAGAAGCAGACTGGCCAAGTTCACTGATGACACCAAACTCTGGGGTAAAGCATCCACATCTGAGGACAGGAGGGTGATCCAGGCTGACCTGGACAGGCTCAAGAAATGAGCAGATAAGAACCTGATGGTGTTTAACACTGAAAAATGCAAGGTTCTCCACCTTGAGAAGAAAAACCTGCAGCATCCTTATAGGTTTGGCGGTGCTACGTTGGCTAGCGCTACAGGTGAAAGGGACTTAAGGGTCATGATTGACCACAGAATGAACATGAACCTTCAATGTGATGATGCAGCTAGTAAAGCAAGCAAAATGCTGGCTTGCAGCCATAGATGCTTCTCAAGCAAATCCCTGGACATCATTCTCCCCTTGTACTCGGCCTTGGTGAGGCCACAGCTGGAGTACTGCATCCAGTTTTGGGCTCCACAATTCAAAAAGGATGTGGAGAAGCT
>JAGPOW010002791.1:31107832-31119687 GCA_030014935.1 Caiman crocodilus
CACACCAAGGCTAAAGCCCTTGACTTCAGAAGGGCCAACTTCAATGAGCTTAGGAGACTAGTGGGGGAGGCACTAAGGGCCCAGAAGGTAGAGGAGATGAGAGTCCACGAGGGATGGTCGTACCTTAAAGGGGCGATCTTCCAGGCCCAAAGGATAACGGTCCCTGAGAGAAGCAAGGCGGGTAAAAGTGCTCAGAAACCCCCTTGGCTCAGCAAGGGCATTCAGGAATGCCTGAGGACTAAAAGGGGGGCGTACAACCAGTGGAAGGGAGGAGCTATCACCAAGGAGGAGTACTCCTTCTCAGCCCAGGAGTATAGGAGGGCCATTAGGAAGGCCAAGGCAGAGATGGAACTCAGGCTAGCATCCAGGATTAAGGACAACAAAAAGTCCTTTTTCAAGTATGTTGGGAGCAAAAAGAGGGCACCAGGCAATGCAGGGCCCCTGCAAGGCACAAATGGTAATCTTGTGGCCACACCAGACAAGAAAGCTGATATTTTTAACAGTTTCTTTGCCTGTTTTTTTGAACAGGGTCCAGGATATCCTACCTACCAGTGGTAGGGACAATCTTGGCTCTGTCAAGCCTTCAGTCAGCGCAGATGTAGTTAGGGATTTTCTGGAAGGGCTAGACATTTTTAAATCTGCAGGTCCAGATGCCCACTACCCAAGGGTGTTGAGGGAGCTGGCAGGAGTCATCGTGGAGCCCTTGGCCCATCTGTATGAGCATTTGTGGTCATTTGGCCAGGTGCCAGGGGATTGGAAACTGGCTCATGTGGTCCCAATTTTCAAGAAGGGGAGGAAGGAGGACCCAAGTAACTATAGGTCTGTAAGCCTCACCTCAGAGCTCAGGAAGATCTTGGAGAGGATTATCAAGAAGCACATCTGTGGGGAGCCTGCAGGGGAGATCATGCTCAGGGGCAATAAGCATGGGTTCATCAAAGGCAGGTCTTGCCAGACCAACCTGATTGCCTTTTATGACCAAGTTACTAAATCCCTGGATGATGGTGTCAGTGTGGATGTAGTCTTTCTAGACTTTCAGAAGGTCTTTGACATTGTCTCTCACCACATCCTCATCAATAAATTAAGCGACTGCGGCATTGATGCCTGCACAGCTGGATGGGTAAAAAATTGGCTGATGGGGAGCACCCAGAGAGTAGTGGTGGATGGGTTGTACTCAACCTGGCGAGATGTGAGCAGTGGGGTACGCCAGGGTACCACGCTGTTTACCATCTTCATCAGCAACTTGGATGAGGGGGTGGAAGGCACCTTGTTCAAATTTGCTGATGACACTAAGATGAGGGGCCAGGTGGACACACTTGAAGGGAGAGAAAGGCTGCAACTAGATTTAGACAGACTACAAAAGTGGGCAGATGAGACTAGTATGGGATTCAACATAGACAAATGCAGGGTGTTGCACCTTGGGAGAAGGAATCCACAGCATACATACAGGCTGGGGAGTTCTCCTCTTGAAAGCACAGAGGTGGAAAGGGATCTTGGTGTCATTATTGACTCCAAGATGAACATGAGCTGCCAATGCCAGACCACAGTCAGCAAGGCCAGCCATACCTTATCATGCATCTAAAGGTGCATCTCAGGCTGGTCCAGAGAAGTGATAGTCCCCCTCTATATGACTTTGGTCAGGCCTCAGTTGGAGTAATGCATCCAGAAAAAGGATGTGGCCAGCCTGGAGAGGGTTCAGAGGACGGCCACCAGCTTGGTGAGAGGGCTGCAGGACAGGCCCTACGGGGAGAGACTGAAGGACCTAAACCTGTTCAGCCTCAGCAAGAGGAGGCTGAGGGGGTATCTGGTGGCTGCCTACAAGCTCATCAGGGAAGATCAACAGCAAATAGGCAGAGCCCTTTTCTCCCCTGCACCACCTGGGGTGACAAGGAACAATGATAATAAGCTGATGGAAAATAGGTTTAGGTTAGAGATCAGAAGGCAATATTTTACAGTTAGGGTGGCCAAAATCTGAAACCAACTTCCCAGGGAAGTGGTCCTCACCCCTATCTTGGACAAATTCAAGAGGAGGTTGGACGATCGCCTGTTTGGGGTCTTGTGAACCCAGCATTCATGTGGCAGGGGTCAGGCTAGATGATCTGTTCAGGTCCCTCCTGACCCTAGCTACTATGAAACTATGAACCTCATGAGATTTCTTTTGTCCCAATGCACCAATATGTCTAGGTCACTCTGAATCCTAGCCCTACTCTCCAGTGTGTCTACTACTCCCCACAGCTTGGTGTTGTCTGCAGACTTGCTGAGGGTGCACTCTATGCCATCCTCCAGGTCACTGATGAAGACATTGAACAACACCAGCCCCAGGACCAACCCCTGGGGCACTCCACTTGAAAGCAGCGGCCAACTATATATCAAGCCATTGATTACTATTCTCTGAGCCCAATGTTTCAGCCAGTTTTCTATCCACCTTACAGTCCATTCATCCAGCCCATATTCTCTCACTCTCATTCTCTCATTCTTGTCCTCACTTTTGTGCCTCATAGTGCCTCTAAGTCTTTCACATCAACATACCTTTGCACGTACAGGGAAAGCAGCCTTCAGGATGACTCTCATCCAATAGCTTCCATTTGTTTTATCCAAACTTATCCAAGACCCTGATCCTACCCTATGCTCCAAGCAAGTTCCTGCCTGACCCATCCACATTGGTGTGGAGCTTCAGGCATGTGGAGCTCACTGCAGGTCAGGGCATGAGTCCTAGCGTGCTGGTTTTAGTCAGATGATAGTGCCAGTTTCCAAGGCAGCTTTATGAGAAACAGGATAGTCCTGATATGTTGCTCCTACAGGCTGCTTGCCCAGGGACATCGCACATATCACAGAAGTGCCATAGTGCCAAGTCTCTATGGGAATGGGTACCTTATCAATGTGAAAATGATAGATAGGCAAACAGAAGTGGAATGGCTAGAAAATTGCACGTGCAGCCCAAAAGTAGTTAGGGAAGGATGACTTTGACAGAAACAACCAGCAGGCTAAGCAAGGCTTTTTCAGCTGTGAAAAATGGATTTGTCAAAGGTTTGTGGGCCTCTTGGTAAATCTCCCTGGGGAGGAAAGTGCATGAAAAGCCTGGTCTCTCACACATCTGAGAAAAATAATGCTCATCAAACATGAGCACAATAACATCTATACACCCAGCTGAGAACAGAGAGCCATTGTACTCAGTGCTGGATCTCTATCAAGTAAGTGGCAGTCTCTATCCTAATAGTCTAACTGGACCAAAGGAGGAAGACTAGGCCTATTCTGGAGCCAAGGAAGTAGGTAGAATATGGGAATTGCTCAAGGTAACATCAAGTTAGGGAATCTGTAGCAGGGCAGGAAATTTAATGCAGTCTCTTGGGTGCCAGCTCAGTGCCCTACTGGCCAACATTACCACCCTTGCTCTCCCTGCTGGACATTAAGGAAGAGTGTGAGCATAGAATACTGATGAAGGGATGGTGGCACCCAACGGCCAAGGTTGTATGAAGTGTGCCCATTTTGAAAGTCAGAGAGTGGCCAAGATAGATGAAGCCTGGATGAAACCTCCTGTGGGCACCACTCAGGCAGTCACCCATCAGCATTCCTTGCCAGCACAGGGCCAAATCAATCCTCAAGCAAGTGGGGGCCATAGAAGTCAATGGAGTATCCCCTGTTTACATCAGCTCTGGATCTGGCCTGCACAGCTGAGTACATAAAGGCTCCTTAAACCATATGAGGTAGGAGCTATCTCTGTCCTGTGTTGGTGTCAGGTGTTGTACAGTGAGGTCCCAGCAGAGGGCTAGACTCCTTGGTGTTACCACAGGTAAATAGCAATAAGGAGAATGCATTTGCCACCACATCTCTTCAGCTGCCTCAACAGCCAGTCAGGTGTATGGAGGCACAGTGTCACTTAGGGTTCAGGAAAAGCTGGCAGTGCTTAGAGCTCAGGCTGCTCCCTGAGTGACAGCTGAGCTTTAGGCTCCTTGGCTCACTAGTTAAGACTCTGGTTTAGAGATGTGCTCTGCTCTTCCATGGGAAGCACTGCAGTTGCATGCCCTCTGCTGGTGAGATGGGCTCCCACCCTTACAGAATGTGAGAAATGGAGACAAGGATCTGTGCATCCGGGACTGGGTTCCTTTGAGAGGGGCTCTATTCCATTCTTTTCTGGCTCTGGGCATGCTGCCATGAACAAAGCCAGCCCAATCCTGCTGGGTGACCTTGGGCAGAACACTCTACTTCTCTGTGCCTCAGTTCTCCTGTGTTTATCATGAGGATAATGGTAAAGTGCCATAAGATCTGTCAATGAAGAGCACTACTTAAGAGCCTGGGATAGTATTTATACCCACATTTTTCCTGACCTCAGCCCCTCCCTGATGTTGGATCACTGAGTCAAGAGGGCCCTTCCCAGCATGGGTGTACATGCCCACTGACTGATAAGCCAGCAAGGCAGTCAATGTTATGGGGATGGTATAATCTGCTTTCACCATCTTGGTCTGAAGCATCACTTCTGAAGCATCACTTGAGCCCCTTCACAACCCCAGCCTTGGTCACAAATTACAGACTCAGAGGATCTGGATTTAGCCCCATTTCAGACACCACCTCACTGTTCACAAGAGGTGCTAAAACAGTTCTTCACCGTGTGGGATGGGGAAGCCCTGGTCATTAAAGGTGGAGAAACTGGCCCTTCAGTGTGGGACAGGCAGGCACTCAGGAGCTTAGGGTACAGCACAGAGATACAGATCATTGCTGTAACTTACCCATGTTTCTGTTTCCCCCTCTTGCTAGACAGGACTAAGTGGTCTTTCCTTGGGCGAGCTGTGGTGAGGATCAGCTGATGCAGGCAGGTGCTGTGCAAGCACAAAGAATGACAATCAAGTTTGCACTAAGGGGTCTTACTGCTCCACTGGATGGGAGGGCAAAGGCACTAGTTGGCAGTGTTCCTAATTAACATACAAGCTCACAAGGTGCCTGGCAAGGCTGACCCTAGGGGCGTGCGGGGCCAGGGCAAATTAGCCTGTGTGGGGCCCCTTAATACTTTATGGGCCATGGTACCCCCGCAAAGGCAGGGGGGGCATTCTCAGTGCTTCTTCTGCAGTCCAGGGCTAAGCCGCCAGCTCCAGCTCCAGGCAAGCCCCGCAGGAGGGGCCATGGCCACTCCGCCTGCTCCTGCAGAGCCTCCCCAAAACACGGGGCCCAGGGCAGTCGTCCCAATTCACCGTACCCTAGGGACGGTCCTGGTGCCTGGAATTAGCCAAAGAACTACTTGTTCAAGAACAGCCCTCATGGGTCAGT
Source organism: Caiman crocodilus (assembly GCA_030014935.1). Taxonomy (NCBI): domain Eukaryota; kingdom Metazoa; phylum Chordata; order Crocodylia; family Alligatoridae; genus Caiman; species Caiman crocodilus. The sequence continues at coordinate 31,113,089 of JAGPOW010002791.1, forward strand.
CACTTTGCATCCAGCCAGATGAGGGGTCTGGGTACATGGATATTCAAGCAATTAACCCAGGGCTCTGCTCACCCACCCCATGGCTTGGATCACAGCAGCTGGGAGCAGACAGGCAGGAGAGCTGCAGGGATGAGCCATCTGAAGGAGATGCACCATTCCTAGGAAAACAGAGTCACATTCCTGCAAGAGGAAAATGGGCCTGCTTGGGCCCATGAGCCATTTCTAATACTGTACAGGCAATCCTAGAGACAACCAGGTGCCGAATCACAGAATGTCCACCTAGAGCTAAATGGGTGTTTGGGCCTGAGGTCTTGGTTCATCACAGTGAGACTAGAACTTTCTCAAGCTTAGTGCACTGGGATTCTTATTCTGGAAGCACCAACTCTGGTTGCTCAATGGCTCAGCTCCAGTGAGGGATCTCAAGGCCCTGACTGGGTATTTTAGAATGGTGTTGAGCTGCTTTGAAAGTCTGGCTCACAGGCCAGCTGTGACAGTCACAGCCAGCTTTAGCTCAGTCTGGGGAGTCCCTCAACTGGGCCCAGCTCTTGCTCTCTGTCTGCCACCCTGGCACTCTGGAACAGGAGCCATGTGAGTCAGTAGATACCAATCACTGCTGTAACCACCACCTCTCATACGGCTGTGGTCAGGCTATGAAGGCAGGGCCCCTTACATTCTGTTGACTATCAGCTCTTTATAAATAAAGAGCACAGTTCCAATACAGCTTAAGTAGTTTATTGGCTAGGATTGTGAAAGGCCATAACCGATTAACCATAACCAAAGCATATGTTACCAATCTTGGCCTGCTGAAGCCTATTTCCAATAGAGCACGCTCAACATATAACTGTATGTGATCCATTTTCTAACCAACTCTCTCACAAAAGACAATCTTATAGAATTAGCTGATGCTTTCGTTCTTTTCACAAAAGGAGAAATATCCCCAAATATCCCCATACGAATCACACGTACTGCAACTCACTGGTATTCTTAAAAGAGGAAGCACATTGCTAAATTCACATCATTCATACAATTCACTATAAAGGGAAAAGGCCCTTTCTGACCAGACAGCAGAGTAGGTAGGTTGGCAAAGGTCATACAAAGTTTAGTGAGACCACTAGGCCTTTAGCATAACTAACAAAGCATTATGGAAATCCAGTTAACTACTTAACATAACACCACAAAAGCCCTATTCTATTACACATACAGACTAAGCTAGTTACTCAGATGATACCATACACAAACCTGGCCTCAGCTTCATTTCCCCATCTTTTCACTGCTTCTCATTGTGCTAAGACTTGTCTCTCTTTCTAGTCACCCCAGTCCTTCCTTAAAACATATGTCTGAAACCTTTTTGAAATGCCCTCACCGAGATTCTCATAATCTCTCCCTGTCGTCAGCAGTCCATGCCCATGGGGTAAAGAGGTTGCTTGCATCTGACCTTGTTTGTCAGGTAGGTCCATGGTGCAGGAGTCTCCTGATTTATTTATAAAGTCCCAAGCACCTAATAAACAAAGGGCCAGAATCCACCAGCCTGCCTCATGTTAATGGATACACATAAGTATCTCCACATTGTGTTATTCTAAGAACAGACTTTATATTGTGTTATTCTAAGAACAGACTCAGTTATTATATTGTGTTATTCTAAGAACAGACTTTAATCACTTTGGTGGAAAGGTTTTGCAGAGACTGCCCTAGACAAGCCAAGCTAGTACCTAGAGACCAGAGAAGTTTTGGTAGTGACAGGCCTGAATCAACACTTCTGTGTTACATCCATGAGAGTCTTGGGAAAGTTCAGACTCAGGTTTAACCTCTGTAGCTGAGTCTCAGCTCTGGGTGGTATCAACCATCAAACTCTTCCATCTGAGACGTGTCCTTGTTGTATGTACATTGAGTACTCCAAAAACTGTCTCTCAAAGCAGGACCCACACTATCCAAAGGTAGGCAGAAGGCAAGGTTAACTAACTCTCTGTCCAACAGCAGGAAAACTTGTCTTGTCACCTGGAGATGGCTCTCGGTAGAACTTTCATAAGATCCACATTTGATGACCGTAAGATCAGAACAACATCTATGCTGCCGTCTGCAGTCACTAGAGGGTGCTCTGAGCCTACATCTCCAATCGGCTGGGGCAGTAACTACACTTGTCTCTGAGGCTGCAAATAGGTTTCTGGCCAAAAACATTCTTGTGTGTCTCCTCTAGGTCTCCAAAGCAATTCACTTGGCTAAGTCCCTCTACTAGTCCCTGCACGGAAACCTCCTGAGCAACAATACCACTACACTGCTGAGCTATATTATGGAATTGAGCATGCCATGTCAACCAGCAACAACCCCCTGAAAAGAGCTGCGATTTAAAGCACTCACAAGCAAAGTTTTATGAGCCAGAGAGGTTTACAGGCATTAGGCATAGATGCAAGGGATACAGATACTGATTCAGAGGAGCAGGTGCCTCTCCAGGCCAACCACATGATAGAGGCTTTGGTCACAAGGTAGAATCTAGCCCAAGTCAGAAGTTAAGGGAAGTTGGGTATCTTTTGGCTGATTGGTGGCCTATGTGGAATGAATTTGAAGGTTTTAGCCTAGCCTAGTGTTTAGTGGGCAGGAGTCCACCTTACCCATAGCAGTCTCATCACAAAAGTCTTGGGCAAAAGTGGGCTGTGGATCCATAATTATGGCTTGATCTCTAAAAGACTGCTTTGAGGCATATTGTTGGGGAGCAGTATGTGAAGGAAGCTGGCACTGTACAGGCTGGCTGTGGGCAAAAGACCATCCCCCATGCCATCCGTCTGGCACTTTGCAACTGGGTAGTCCCTTGCTAGCTTCATTTCACACCTCCCCGGGAAGAGACCAAGAGATTTTCAGCCATCATTTTTCTTCCTGGGTCACTCCTCAGTGGAGCATAAAACACTATAGAATGAATCATATTCTCTGCTGAGGCAAATCCACTGACTTCAGTGGAGTTAGGCAGGTTCACATCACTGAAATCTGGGCCCGACATATGAAGTCCAACTGTCCTCCACCCAGCAATGCCCTAGATTGGATAGCAAACATCACTGATGCTGAAACTGATTTGTCACCTCTGTACAAACTCTTCGCACTCTCGCTCTCACTGTATTTGCAAAAAGAGATCCAAAAGTAGGAGGTTCTAGATTACTCCCTTTAACCCACTTGCTTGTTTAGTTAGTTCTGCATGTTGCTTATGAGGGATGCATCAATGACCCCTACCACTGTCTGCCCCAGTGTGTGACTGCCAGCAGTCCAGATACTTGTACCAGCCCAGTACCTTTTGCAAGAAGTTCTCCAGAGAACTTACTGCAGAAGGAAACACTGACGATGCAAATATATACAAAGGGACCCATCAAGATTCCTAGGCCAGTTGCTGTGCTAATTATATCACATGCTACCTTTTTTTAATGATCAGACTTAGATTTTGACCGGGGTATGCCAGTGTTCCTGCTGAAACTTAAAGCTAGAGGTTCCTTGCTAGAGGGTCTTGGATCTAGCTAGAGGGGCCTCTCTTGCCCCTTGAGCTTGGGGTCAGGCTATTTGCCATATTTGGGGTCTAGAAGAAATTCTACCCCATGATCAGACTGGTAATGACTGTGGGGGGTTTTGCCTTCCTCTGTAGCAGAGGGCCTAGCCCTCTTCCTGGGCTCTCTTGAGCATATTTTAACAACCTGACAGCATAGGACATTGTCTGCCACTGTCCTCCTGCTTTACTCATGGCAAGTTAGGGTGTTATGTCTTGTGTTGTGTCAGAATTGACTGTGTAGTTTTTCTAAGAGGTTAGACAATGGATTTGTATAGGATGGTTTGGATAGGGGTGATCCTGCCTCAGACAGGTGGTTGTACTAGATGACCTCCTGGGGTCCCTTCTAGCCCTCTTTCTCCATGATTGTATGATTCTAAGTATATGAATAGCCTTACCCATGAACAATCATGTGCTTACAGACAAATGTATCACTTCACTTGCTGTATTCAGACAGAAATGTGCCCACGCGCATCAGCTTGTAGCCACGGCCCGTGTAACCACCTGAGCACTCGCAATTTAATGTATGAATCTTTCCAACACCTCTACGAGATGAGCATAAGAGTACTGTCCTATTTTACTGAGGGTCAGGCACTCAGTGACTTTCCCAAGGTCTCACTGGAATAGAAGAGGTCTTCTTAGCAAATGGCAGGTGCCTTAACTATTATATCGGCCTCCCTCTCTCCACTCCCACCCACCCAGACAGACAGACATGTAGGCACTTACATGGGCACTGAGGCCTACATGAACTATGATGTTTATCTATATCCTGTCCTTACTCATTCATTCATCCACAGCCATGCTATTCCAGATTTCTTTGTCCAACCCACAATTGTTCCTGGCTCCCAACACATCCTTGCGGAAGCTATTCCACGTGCTAGTGAATCTGCATGGGAAAGTCCTGGCTAATTGCTACCTGTCCCTACAGCACTTATCCACCTGGGTTCTGCCCTTAGTGCATTTTATAATTAGAGCCCTTTACTTTTGTCTAGCACATTTCAAAGCACTCTGTATAGGAGGTCAGCTTCATTCTGAGAACCAGCTTAGCCTGCATCTAGTGGAATTTCTCCATCCTCCAAGCTCTTTGCAGAGTATAACTGCATCAACACCATGCACCTCAGGGCTAAGTGAGGCTAGGTCTTTTCTTTACAAGACCCTTCCTTCCAGCATTCATACCAATGTGTACAAGTGCACAGACTCATTCATACTAACCCACCCAGACTTTTACATACATACCCAGGCTTGCCAGCCTGCAGTGCTCTATGGTGCAATTTGCTACCACAGCAGGGACTATTCCTAGTGAAGTCTCAGGTGCTTCAGATCTCTGCAACAGTCCAGCTCTGCAAAGCCATTAGATTGCTTCAGATCAGGTACATTTTTTAAATTGCTTGAGTGCTCAGGACAGCCTGGGGAGAGGTGGACAGACAGGGGGATGGGCAGTCTGGTTCTGGAGCAGCAGGTCAGGACTGCAGTATGATTATTTCTTATTTCAGCAGCATGAACTTGGCTATTGTCAGCTCTGTTTGGACAATGTGGTGCCAGGGAACAACCCTTCTCTCTCAGTTGCTGCCATGAGGCTGGTGTGATAAACACTCCACTCTTTAGAAAGAAAGTGCCTTCCTACTGCCCAGGCTGTAGTATCTGATTAGGCCCAGCTATCACCCATCCTGCCTGAATGGTGGCACCCATGTTATTTAAGCAAAGCATTGCATCATGTACATGTGCAGTTGGGGTGAAAAATTCACATTGGCAAGCTGGGAAACAAAGGGGCATAATCCAATAAATGCTGGGTTGGCCCTTATCATCCTTCCTTTGCTCCCCTCAGACAAACTACCCCCACCTCTGTTTGCTCTGGGGAGATGGCACTGGTGGAGCAGTTCAGGTGCTGATGTGGCCATGTCCCACACCTTCCTGTGAGCTCAAGTGGAGCTGGGGCTGCAGAATGAAAACATGCACCAGTAAGGCTTAAAGAGATCCTGAGGCCAAGCCATCCTAACGTGCTGCCCTCACTTATTTGGGACCAATCCTCAGTGGAGGTAAGTAGCACAGTGCCACTGAAGTGCTGGTTTGCACCGGCTGAGGATTTGGCCTTATAAATGTGGAAAACCAAAGAGGGAGATTGTGGGGTGCTGGATGCTGGAGGTTTGGTCTGTGTCAGGGCCTTAGCTCTATACTGACTGCTTGAGTGCTGTGGCTCATTGTCCCAGCACATACACCAGGGAAGTGGCCTGGGGTATCACCAGTGACCATTTCCTCCCCTATCCAGTTAATCTCAGGAGATGGGGAGAGGTCAGGGCAGCAGCTGGGAGTGCTCTGCCCAGTCAGTAATCAGTGCCCTGGCTCCTCAGGCTTCCTGCCTCTCTTTCCCTCTTTCCTTCCACCTCCTCCTCCCCCTGCCCAGCCCCTCCCCCAGGCCACAGCTGTGTTTGGTGAGACAGTGGAGTCAATGGATGGCTGAGCCCACTTGAGGACTGCTGGGCTCGGAGGTCACAGCTGTACCTCGCTGGCGGTTCAGTCCACCTCGCGAGGGCCCATGCTGAGGGAACCTTTGTCTGGCTTGCACAACGCTTCACCATGGCAACCGGGAGGGTGGGGGCGCAAGGATTTAGGCCATGCTTTACTGGAGACAAACACTTCCCTTGGCCTGTGGCTCTAACAGTGTATCTGCCTGGGGCAACTGCCTCTGTTCTGGCAGCAGGAGAGCTGGAGGCCAAGACTTCCTATGAAGGGTGCCAAAATGGGGCTCTCCTGTCTGTACCCAGGCACCTACTTCAAGGTCTGGCTTTCAGAGCTGAGACATTACAGCTCTCAGTGCTGTGAGCAGCAGCTGCTGGTACCCAGAGGCAATAGGAATAAAAGGGAAACACAAAAAAGAACAGTAGCAGAAAAACTCAGCTGAACAGGATGCTGGGGGAGGAGGCATCTAATCCATTCCCCTGCTCCAGGTCAGGATCCATTCTACCTGCCCAGGGTAGGGACTTAAGGGACTTAACGGTGGGAGTCTATTATAGACCTCCCAACCAGGGAGAAGAGATCGACCAAGACTTCTTAAGTCAGCTCGCAGAGGTAGTGAGGGCGA
>JAGPOW010002791.1:31119787-31138985 GCA_030014935.1 Caiman crocodilus
CATTCTCCCCTTGTACTCGGCCTTGGTGAGGCCACAGCTGGAGTACTGCATCCAGTTTTGGGCTCCACAATTCAAAAAGGATGTGGAGAAGCTTGAGAGGGTGCAGAAGAGAGCCACTCACATGATCAGGGGTCAGGAAAACAGACCTTATGATGACAGGCTGAGAGCCATAGGACTCTTCAGCCTGGAAAAGCACGGGCTCAGTGGAGATCTGGTGGCCACCTATAAGTTTATCAGGGTGCTCACCAGGATCTGGGGAAATGTCTGTTCACTAGAGCACCCCAAGGGATGACAAGATCAAATGGTCACAAACTCCTCCATGACCATTTCAAGCTGGACATAAGAAGAATTTCTTTACTGTCCGAGTCCCCAAGGTCTGGAATAGACTGCTGCTGGAGGTGGTTCAAACGCCTACTTTGAACGCCTTCAAGATGTTTATCTTGCTGGGATCCCATGAACCCTGCTGACTTTCTGCCCCTGGGGCAGGGGGCTGAACTCGATGATCCTCTGGGGTCCCTTCCAGCCCAGTTGTCTATGAAATTTATGAACTCTCTTCCTCCCCAGTACATGGGCTTTGCATTTCTCACAGTTTCAAATGTACATCTTATTTCTTTGTACATTGCTGCCAGGGTGCTATTTTTTCCAGATTTATGTCTCAGCTCTGCCTCTATGCTTCTGTGTCTAAATGCATTCTTCTTTTGTATGGCCATTCAAGCTATCCCACTGTATGTTAGTCACCTACAATAGTGACAAGAGACATGGAAAATATTTTTTGTGGGCAGATATCCATAGATTCCTATGTCCTCTTTCCTGGAAATGTCAGGAAAAGTCTTAGAAATTCAGATGTAATTTTATGAATTCGCAGTCTGTAAACTGACACTTTCCATCTTTCCTTTGTGTGGCACTATGATCCAAGGTGATATTTGTGGTAATGTCTTATTCTTTTGAAGCATCATCTGGAGCAACAACTATCTGGTTCTAGTTTTGTTTTTCACATAAACACTTACACAAGCCTAGCACTCTTTGATGGTGCCCATGGAGTACAGCTTTTGCACAGAGCACTGTCCAGGTAGAAGTGTGCATGTCTCTTTCCACACAGCTGTTCCTCCAAGTTCTGAATACTGGACCAGGCAGGCTTCTACAAGTCCATGCTTCATCAGACTGCTGTGCATGCAACCAGGACAGTGCAGAAGGTAGAACTGAAACATCTAATATGAATTGACCAGCTTGGGCAACAGCAGGTGCCTCACAATCCCCTTTTTCCATGCTTTACCACATAGTACAACACTTACAAGAAGAAGATAGGGAAAAGACAGCAAGGGTGGGATAGAAGGCAGCATGTATCCCTAGCACTTATACTGTCTGCACTTTTGAACCTCTGTTAATTCCAAAGGCACATTTGTTTGTGCTGTTTTATTTGGCACTTAAGTTTTGTTTACATGTTGTTCTAGAATTACATGTTGTAAATCCAGATTTGTAGAGTAGTAGGCTCAGAATCCAGATTTGTAGAGTACTTGTTGCTTGTGCTCAGAAAGTATCACAACATTCTTATTAAGGCTGTGTTTGTTCATGTTTGTGGGACAATTATTGCTACCAATCCAACTGTAGTGAAATGGAAAAAACAGAATACAGAATGCAAGAAACTCAAGAAATCACAATCACATACCCAGCATTTTGAATACTGGCATCCAAGTGATTTTTAAGACAATGCCATCTTTACTTCAGTCATTCAAATATACACAACACTGTCATTCTAAAACTGTTGAGTGACCAAATTGCCTATGTTGCCTCACACCATTTGGGTGTGGATTCATATGACATAGCAGAAGAGAATAAATGAGAGCCCTCAAGATCACAGTGGATAACCGTCACTCAGAGATGCCGCTCTCATTGGGAAGGAAAATGGTCCAGCTTGTCAAAGTATATAAAGGCCAGATCTCCTCAGTAGTGTGCTGTCTTGTACTCTATCATACTTCCTAGGCCAATGTACAGATCCTCCTCTTGGCCCACACCTGCCCCTCCCCAGCTCCAGTCCATCACAACTTGCAGAACCTGGGAATCATATCCAAACAGTTAACATATCTGTTGCCTTGGGGCAAATCATGGGCATATGAATGCTGTCAGTACAGTTTGAAAATCTAATTCTCTGAAAACCAGTCATTCTTCAGGTGACTTACTGATGCCAGCAGAAAAATAACTTCCATGATACAAATACAAGCTTCCAGTGCCAAAGGCCTGCAGACAGCTGGTCAGCATAAAAAGATTAGCTGTTGGACTGTATCAGCCTGGAATAATCAGTGTCCAAACAGTGATGGCAACCTGATTCTGTGTTAACATGGTCTCCTCAAGCTGGGTGCTCATGAGTGCTGCCGTGTTGAGATCAGCCCCCTGCGCAGGTCTTTTTTCTTGCACAGAAATTCAGGAGGCATTACTGGCCACTCTTCATTTGCAAAATGATATTATCCCGTCACCAAGTGAGTTTTCCTGTTCCAGAAATGCCACTGTCCCTGGGATCAGGGTAGCCTACATCAACCTGGCCAATCGCATTAAGGTGATTTAGGTGTGCATCTCCACATTCACATGCTAATGCACATTAATACGGGTGTGCAGACTGATTTAGCACTAAAGTTAGTTCCAAGTCAATGGATACACACCGCATTAATGTGCATTAGCAAGTCTACATGTTCGCTAATATGATTTAGCTATCTGTGCATAAATTTGACACCTGATTTACGCAGGTATGTGGATGTGGGTGTTCAAGGCTTGAACCTAAAAGGTCACAAGTCAGGGAACCAGGAACAGTCAAGGTCAGGAAGCAAAGGTCTAGCCTAGAGTCAGGAGTCAAAAAGATCAGGAGGCTGAGCTCTGTAAGGGACCAAAACATGGCCAGCCATCATCATAGAGCTGTGAGCCAGGAGGGTCAGGAACAGGAAGCAAGCCCAGAGTCAACAGCCAGGGAGTTCGCAGCAGGCAGCTGAAGCTGTAAAGGACCAGGATGCAGGCTGTTCTTGGCATTGTGTAATACTGCCTGTTTCCTCTGTTTTTTTTCCTGCCACGACTCTGATCTTATGAGGGGAGGAAAGAGACTGATATGGTGTTAACTGGTACTTGCAGAATAACTCCCCCCAACACAATAAGTCACTCCAGGTATTTTTATTCTCCTTTCTTTTACAACGGCCTGGGTTACAGGCAACAACCCACTCAACTTGCTCCCTGAATCACTTGTCAGCTTGGAGGGGATCCCTGCCTTTGGAAACCTCAAGGTAAGTTCCCGCTTGTGCTCTGTGGCGCTAATTACCTCATTAGCGAGCATGGTTTCAGTCTCTTTTCCCTCTTGCTGGTGTCAAGCTCTGAGCAACCCTTTTTCACAGTTACCTTACCAGGACTACCTGGGGCTGGGCAGTATTGCTGGTGCTCAGTCTCCTCCCTCCATGCCCCACTCCACCCGCATTACTGAAGCTTTCCCTGGTCTTCCTTTTCTTCTTTTCCTGCCGCTCCCTGCCGGTAATTGGTTGGCTTCGTGGCTGCATTCGTTAAAGCCTGGTTCCCGCTTCCCTCCTTGGGAGCGAGAGCATCTCTGGCTGTTGCTTGCAGCCAAGCCTAGCCTCTCCTAAGCTGGAGGCCCTCCTTATCTTCAGCGGATCCCCTCCTCCATTCATGATGATGGGCTTCAGCCCCTTTGAGCTCACCATCGCAGTTCTGTCTCTGGGTGAGAGTCCTACCCACGTTGTCCTGCCAACCTTCACATGCCCGAAAGCATTCTCTCCCGGTCCTCCTACTTTTATCTCCAGAAGCTACATCCAACTGACCAATCTTGAGCAATGTGGGGAATTCTCCCACATCTGGCTGGGTGTCATCATTAACAGCCCCCAGGTGTTTCTTCAAGTAACCGGGCTCCCAGATAGAGACCCTGTTACACAGGCAATCACTAATGCCACAAGCCAAAAACCAGCTATCAGAAAATAGTGGTCAGGACAAGGTCCAGAGCAAAAAGGGTCCAGATTAGAGTCTGGAACAAGGAGTCAGCAACCAGGAACTGGAAAAATAGACATCAGCAGGCAGCAACCAGGAAACCAAGGACTCAGAAACGCAAGCTTAGATAACCATCCAGTTGAATAGTAGGCCTGTGCAAATAGGGAACTATTTAATTCAGGTTCAGATTCAGCCAATTTGGATGCCAGTGATTCAATTCAGAGCTCTGAATCGGTGTCCCACTTTGATTTGGCTGAATTGGCTCTGAAGCTTTGGAGCCTATTCAGAGATTCGGCCATAAGTTATAATGGAGAATCAATGAAATATCTATAACTTCGTTGTTTGTTTTCTGATTTAGATGAAACTTGGGGAGACGGTATCCTCTGGTGAGAGCATGACACCTACCAAGTTTCAAGCAGATAGGTACAAGGATTTGGGGGAAATTGCACCTGAAATTCTTGAAAGCAAAACTCAAGTCACGTGTGTGTGTTAAGCCACAGTGGGGTCAAAACGGGGGGGGGCGGGTAGTGGCCCCTAGTGAGGCCACAAAGCCTGCCAAGTTTCTAGGTGCAGGGGTTTGGGTGGAACTGAACCTCAAGCTGCCAAAACCCATGACATAGATGAACTTGTGCATGCTAAGAAGCAGCGGGGTGAAAACTACAGGGATGGTAGGCCCTGCAGAGACCACAAAGCCTTCCAAGTTTGAAGGAGGCAAGTACAGAGGTTTGGGAAAAGCTGTGCCTCAAACTGTGGACAAGCAAAACTCGTGACATTGCAGCTTTCACCTTACTGCGCCTTAACACACACAGTGTCACCCATGTCACAAGTTTTGCTTGAGGTGCAGTTTCCTCCAAACCCCTGCACATGTCTCCTTGAAACTTGGCAGGCTTTGTGGCCTCTGCAGGAGTTACCATCCCTGCAGTTTTGACCCTGCTGTGTCATAACATACACAACACAAGTTCTGCTTTCAGAAATTTGAGGTGCAGTTTTCCAGAAACCCCTGCATCTATCACCTTGAAACTCGGTACATGTCATGCTCTCAGCAGAGGCTACCATCACGGCAGGCTTCATCTGAATCAGCCAAAATACAACAAAGTTACAGCTATTTCATTGATTCCCCATTATATCCTATGGCCAAATCTCCAAATCTTCCTCTTTTCCAAATCAATTCAGAAGCTCCAAATTGATTCAGAAAGCCTAAAGCTTCCTGTGATTCAATTTGGATGAATTGATTCAGCCTCTGAATCATCTCCAAATCGGAATCATGATCCGAAGCTTTGTACAGCCCCATTGAATAGCTCACTGGGCATCCAAAGCCCTGCTCCTTACAAACAGGCAGCCACACCCACGTAGGCAATTGAGACTATAGATGGGGAAAGTTAGGCCCTTGGCAGCCAGGCCCACTCAGATAACCAGAGCTAGCTGGTTCCATTAGCTTACTTCCTGCCTTGACTCCTGAAACCTATTACCTCACTGCAACAGGAAAACCTCCAGCTGCAATATATAAACTGCGTGCGTAATAGTAGGTCAAGGAAATAGGAAAGCTATGCATGATGAAGAGCTCAGCTTTTAACAGCTATGTATTTGTTGCTAGGTACTTTGTTAGTTGTAGCATAGCAGTGTTTATGTATGCCTGTCCTAAATGTTGAACTTTTAAACTTGTGAGTAATGAGTTGATCCCACAGCTCCAAGGTTCCATATATGTCATGGATCTTTACACCATGGGAGCAGCTGTGCTCAGTCTGATAATTCCTCAGAGACCACAGTTGGCAATAATGAATAACATTTTGTTTTCTTTTCCTTTTCCATCTTGATACTCAAGCTTTCCTCCAAAAGGAGGCAACTTGAAAAGGACAGACACCATTGTTTGAAATATGAGTTATAAGGTAAATGTCCTCAACAGAAAGGTGAAAAAATTACCTCCACCTTTAGGTATATATCACCTTTTATATGGCAGTAGAAGGGGAATAAGCCTTGAGTAAGCCTGGAGTACACGCCAGGTTCCATGTAAGCCATTTGCCAAAACATTTTTCTGGCTCCTGACTCAACTACAACCAGAAGTTCCAGAAACCTTGTAAGAAAATCTGGATTCTCATGCATCCCAGTTTATTTTCTAGAATGAAACCACTACAATAAGCATTAGAATTTGTAATGATTTTTTCAGACTAAAACATACTGGATACATCTATATGAGTGGCCAGCTGCGCAGTTGTTATTGCACAGTCCCAACACCACACGGTTATTTCGAATTTAAATAAGGTGCAAAAAATGTACAAAGGATTACAAAGTAAGGAAAAATGACTAGCCCCAAATGTTATGGTATGATCCTGGGCAACTGTAAAATATACAGCTAGTCAGTAAATGGTTTCCTGTCCCCCTAAAATTTGTAATTCCAAAAATCTCACCTTGTTCCACATCAGAATGAAAGGAAGACCTGTCAATGGAGACAGTGCGAGACAGAGAGACCTTCATGTACAAAAAAATTAGAAGAACCTACACAGTCACTTGGGAAGCAGGAAAACAAGATTCAAGTCCTTCCTCTGTCTGTTCTAGAACACAAATTTGAACATGGGTCTTCTATATGTCAGCTAAGTACCTAATTAACAGGCTATCTTTTTTCTGGGTCATTTTCTCTCTTTCTGACCAGAAATTATATCATAGATCCAAAGAAGCTTAATCCACAAACATTTCTATCAAAACCAATACATTCTCACAAAAAGTTTTAGCTTAGATGAAGGATCTTTTCCAACAAAAAATATTTAATAAAAAATCTTCTCATTAAATCTCATAGGTCAGCTTGACAGTTTGCTGAGGTATTTTCCATGTTTTCCAAAAATGGCTATGCAGAACTCCCAGAATTCCATTTTATGTGCAAAGGTCCAAGTACTCAGCTCTAGCAGTTCTACATAAAAGTAAAGTGTATAGGTCTATAGGTGAGGATGCCAGATCTCGAAAATACTTACTTTATCTCAAACTTACCAAAACCTCAAGCTCCCTGTGACAGGGGACCATCTCAGGACCAAGTCTCATCTTTGGCCTGCCCACCTGTCTGGGCCAGTCTGCCCTGTCTCATCTGCCACGACTAGTTGTATACATTTTTGGTATAAAAATGCAGGAGGCTGCCCATTAAATGCCCCAATGCCTAGGATGTTACACACAGCTTCAACCTTCCCTATACCATGTCCCATGCTTCGCAGATGACATCCAAACTTCTTAACCTCTGACCCAAACTTGGCCCCACAACATCTGAGGACTTAGTAGGGTCTCCTTCTGATCCAAAACTCAAGTCAACCTCACAATGTCTGAGGACTTACTGGGGACCAGTTGTGGACTTAGGCATATATAGACTTATCTTGGCCATTCTGCCCGCTCCCTAGGGCTTCAACTTTTGCCCTCATACTAGGGTCTCCCAATTATGCCCTCTCACTGGGCCTCCTACTTAAGTTATAACTCTTATGGGACTGGCATGTGTGCAGCCCTTCAGGTAACCCTGCAACCCTACTCTGCATGCCTCTGGTGCAGCCTTTCAGGCCTGCCTCAGCAGACATTACTCTGCACCCCTCATGCACAGCCCTTCATGCCACCACCATGAACCCTACTCTGTGCAGGCCTCTACACATACTTCTGCCCCCCACTGGGGCCACTCTTCTGCCTCCTCTCACTGGGGCCACCAGGGTTTTATACCCCATGATGCTCAGGTGCCTCTCCCTAGATGTGCCTGGCCTCCATGCCTGTCCCTACATCTGGGTTACCCACCAGGTTGTGGGGAGCTGGGGCTATAAAATACCTCTTACTTGCCTTTCACTAGGGAGGCAACTGGTGTGGTTTTTCCTGAGGACCACCCTGCCACAGGCAGACCCACCACACCATCTTATCCTAGCAGGGTATAGTTTTTGGTCATGCCCCAGGACCAGGAGCCTCCTGCCATCCCCATAGCTCCTGCCTTTACCTCCCAGATGTTGCAAGCAGCAGCTCCAGCCAAGCAATTTTTACCCTATGGCTGCAGCCAGCAAACTGCTGGCTTCCCTGCTTAGGCCTCCTCTTATTGACAGCAGCTAAGCCCTCTTTCCCAATCAGGCTGTTCCCTGCCAGCCATGTGACTCCTGACTGGGGAGTGCAGCCACCTGCAGGCTGCTCTGCTGCTTGACCCTAGCCCGTAAAATGGCAAGCAGCCAAGGTGCTCTGCTACACCTCCAGACAGGTTTAGCCAGTGTCAAAAAAAGTATTGGAAATAATTCAGTTTGTGTAGCGCAGTTTGTAAAACTACTTTAGGTCTGTGACAAATTCAACAAATGCAGTTGGGACATTAAAATCATTATTGTTTGACAGATCCTCTCCAGTGTAACCATATCTAATGGGCTATCTAATAGCTTCTCAAAGACTATTCAGAGATAACTTGAACATGTCCTAACCCCAAAGTATATATAAGGAAGGAGAGGTCTGTTATAAAATGAAAGCGTACTGAGAAGATTCAATGATCATAATGAGAAGATTCAATGCTTATTGAAAAGTTTATGCTAGACAAGGTTCAGTTGTAAATATAGTGCAAATGCCTTTCAAAAGGATGGACTTCAGTTTAGCTATGAGTTATGGGTCCTGATACAGGAAGTACAGGGTAAAATTCTACAGTCCATATTTTTCAGAAGATAAGATACAACTTAACAGTCAATTTTTCCTGATCTTAAGATTTCTGAACGTGATGCTGCATTATTTAGTAACTCTCTGCCATGTGAGGATGCAACTGCCAGGCACCGACACTTACCTGAATATTCATGAACCCCATTAAGCTTTTGAAAGGGTCCACACTTTCAATGAAATCAATGAAAGTCAAATACATGAGCTGAAATACTGTGACTTCATGTGTCAGATCAGCTCTTTAAAATATCTAGGAGCAGATCTGAGGCTGGTGTGTGACATCATCAATTCCTCAGAGGAGGTGGCTGATAATGGTGGTTATTTATGTCTGTGGGCCCTGCAGTCAGCAGCTCTGAAAACCATTTATACTGGCAGAAGGTAAGTGATGTCCTTCAGAGTCAAATCAATATTTTTGCATTAAAGTTTTGCTTATAGCTTTTTAGTGCATCTATGATGCATGTGAACTCATGGGCTGAATGACTGGAACAGATTTTGAATAGGTTATGGAAACTCTTTTATTCACAAGACTTAACTGCTTTACAATAAATCAACTTGGATTTTTCACTTCACTAGGAATAATTATTCCCAGAATTCACATCAGCATAGTTCAGTCTTTGCTATGGAGTTTTTGTATGTTTTAATTTGGTAGATGACAAGACATTAAAGGATATTACTTTAATGTTAGCTGATTGTCTTCTATTACTTATCTAGCACTACTTCCCTAACATTATGGATTGCAACAGAATCTGCCAGTTCCCAATACTGTAAAACAATGTCCCCTTGTCATAAATGGTGAAGAATATCCATTTTCTGTATGCAAAATTCCAGAAGCAATTATGGTTGCTTGGAAAGTTAAACCACAAAACAGCTTTGATGAAAAGTAGTCATTGGTCAATATTTTCTGAGGTCTCCGATTCATTGACCAAATGATTTACCAACATCCACGCACACACTCCAGCACTCAACACCTCCCTCCCCAGGGCATCAAAATTCCTGTTTACACCTCTGCTGGGGGTGGTGTTGCTGACATAGATTCAGTACAGTGACTTCTGGGCAGGCCTGTTCCCTGCACACACTCGGTTTAGTAATGTTGGTAACAATCCTTTCCAAATGTGGATCACTGCAACAAGTAGGAGCAGCAGGTGTGGCCTTGTGCAAGGGATACATCCTAATAGCCACCAACACCTCTCTCTATACCACTGCACCCCAATCCCTGATCTTGCTGTGTTGCATTGCACAGTGGGTACAGTCCCTTGTGGAGTAGAGTTGTGGCTAATTCACTACTTTCATAGCCTTTCATAACCCTGAACTTTGCATTTTTTTCAGCTAGACAAAACCAAGAACCAGTGAATCTTAATGTCATCACATTTTATTTAATTTTTCATTTATATACTTTGCTTCTGTATACAAATTTGCAGCAGGATTATTTACTGCACATAGCAGGCATCACCAAAGGCTATACACTGTGGCAAAAGCAAGGAAATAAACTACAGATATCTGAAAAAACAGTATCAAATTTATGCCAGAAGTGCTACTGGGCCAATTTTTGAATAGGAATGGGAATGCATTCTGAATACAGTACTGCAGTGTGCACAGCCCTTAATAAGTGAATAAAAATCACATATGAAAGGAAGAAGAGAGGGTGAAATCCTATGAAGCATTGTATAGTTTCAAAGTTATATAGAAAATGAAACAACTATTCTGAGTATCTTAAATAGCAGACAAATAGAGTGACTTTAACATAACCACAAATTCAGTAGCAGAGCTGGAAATGCAATATATGCCTTCAGGGATATAGGTTGTAGGATATATGGCTTTAGCTGCATACTTGTGCAGACTTTTATGTCTAAGCAGAAATGCTAAAACAGATATGCACACCAGAGAGGTTTGTATTAAAGCTGTACTAAAGAACTTTGTCTCGGTCCAGCATCCCATTTGTACATGTCCTGCAGAGGAGCTTTACTCTGAACTAGGAAATATTTTATTTGCTGTTTGCATTTCAGTAATTTTCAGCTTCTTCTTTATAATTATTAAATGTGTTTGTTATAAAGACAGTTCTCCAGTTGCAGACCTTTGCTTGATACTATAATTCAACCAAACTGTGGAATATGTAGCAACCAGACTGGAGCAGCTATATAAACAAGCCATAATAAAAAGCAGATATGAGGGATAACAGATATTTATAGGAATGTACACATCAACAAAGCAGTCTTACAATGTTGACAAGTCACAATTTTTTCTCTGAGATTCACAATATTTCTTTTTCTTTTTTTAGAGCCCAGCTTTGTGAGTTGTCATTATCTGCAAATGTCTTTGGGGGAGTATAAACTCCCCACCATTACCCCACCTCCAAAAAACTTTTGTGTATATGGAAATTTGAAAGTGTTAGCTTGAAAGCACAAAAATATGTAAGCACCAAAAAGAACTCAAGTAAAAAAAGCCCATGATTTTAGTGCTTTTGATAGGCACTATCACAGCTGGGTGAAACGATAGTAAATGTTTTTTAATTTGTCCATCTCAGGAACATTTTTTAACATTAATGAATACAGATTTAAAACAACTTTTTGAACTTTTTAGCATGGTTTTGTGAAAATATTATTAACTATTAGAATAACAGTATAAATATTGTGGCAAAATAGGCTCATCTCCTCCTTCCCCGCCCCCGGCAAGCAACAGTTAGGACTGGCCTGCTCACATTTTCCTCCGTACACAGTTTCATCATGTACATGACTGGTTTTTAGGGAGGAGGCAGCGCCAGAGCTACAGGAGACCATTTATACCACTGGCTGTAATACATGGTACCTATCACCTCACTTCAAGCAATTCTCCACTGCCTCATCTGTCACTGTCAGGCTACAGAATAGAGCTCAAAGCTGTTCAGTGGAACTGGAATGTGAATTCACATCTCTCTCACCATTTCCATTTTCAGTGGATCAGAAATGGTCTAGTAATCTACCCTGGTGTTCTCTGACTGCAATATTTAATGATTCACACAAGTATCTTGCTTTCTTACTGAATAAGATATAACTTCTAAATAAATAATGGTATTGATGGTACCGAAAATGTCTAATCTCTGTATTCTGTTCCTGTCAGAGTCTAAAGGAAAGCATGATGCATGGGGCTGCAGGATTTGATGCCATTTCAGACATTCTTTTGACATTTGAAACTTTACAGCAACCACAACCCAAAACAGCTCATGAGAGCAACCCAGGGTAATCTTGTACAATTTCTAAGCTAAAACAAGACATCCTGATTCAGTATCAAATATCTATGGATTAAAAGAAAATACATTAATAATTTTAAGGAAACAAAATACTCCTTGTAAGCCCGATTATATATTTTCCTTCCCCAGATTTTCTGGGGAAACTCAGATCACTTTGTAAATGAAGAAATTAAAAAACTGCTGATTTGTTCTCAGTCCTAAACATAGGACAAATGTCTGGCCAAAGGCCTGCACCACTAGCCCAGGACCTGAATTTTACCAACTTCACTGATGTCAGTAGGTCATGGAGTGGTCAGTACTATACAAGTTCAAACCCTTCATAGTCCAAATGTTGTTGCTACTGTAATTCATCTTTGCCATATGTGGGTGTGTTCAGAGAAATTATGCTCAAAGCTTATTATGATTCACACACTTCTGAGACATAACTTCAAAGGTGAGCAGGACTTTTCTAGTTGCTTTGCAGTTCACTTGATGTGTAATGTCTTTCCAGGGATGTACAGTAAAATTCAGATCATTAGTATGCAGATGGTTTGCAACCCCCTGAATTTGCAGCAGGATGCCAAGTTAAGATGAGCTGCTCAGCTGTTTGTTTTGTTTCAAAGGGGCCTCTTCTCCATTCAGCTAGAGCTGATCAGCAGCTCTGCACAGCAGATTAGAGGGGCAGCACCTATTAAATAAAAGCTACATCAAACAGCTGCTAAACCATTCCATTGGTTCTTGTGCAGCTGCTTGCTGCAGCCAGCCCTGTATGTCCCCAGTTCTTTTGCAAACCCTCATCTCTGCTTGGGGTAGGAATAGGGCTAGCGAGGAACCTAATTCTGCAAAGTATATTTGTATTCTGTGGAATATTCAAAAACTATTTGAACTGTGATATTTTATAACTCTTAATATATTATCATACATATTACACTAAGGAACATTAGACAAGAAAATGACCACAACACAGAAGGAATTCTAGAGAAAGTGCTAACTGCATGGGATTCCGAAAATGGAGTAGGTATATGCGGTCCATGTGATAAGTCCAGACGGCAGGAATTGTGTACTTCTTCTGGTTGTATTTCAGCTTCATTCACACTCATTGATCTACTGTCTCTCTTCACCTGGAGAAATTCAAACAACATTGTCCTGAAAATCTGTAATACACTAGAAGAGTTTCAGGCTGCTGGGTAAATGAGCATTTGATATTGCTTCAAGTGAACCATTTCTAAAGTGGCATTGCAACATCCGTTTCAGAAAGAGAAAAACGACCTCGTTGTCTGAATCCACCAGAACCTTGGTTGCACTCGTATGACTTCCACTGAATACAAAAAGACTTTCACTGAATTTCCCTGAGCCCTCTGTGGCATACAACAAGGTGAAGAGTCTCAGATTCAGCTGTTTAACAGGTCAAACTGACCATAAGACCTGTGGATGCCTCCATTGCAAAATTAAAAAAAAAAAAATCACT
Organism: Caiman crocodilus; assembly: GCA_030014935.1. NCBI lineage: Eukaryota > Metazoa > Chordata > Crocodylia > Alligatoridae > Caiman > Caiman crocodilus. Next base: position 31,133,065 of record JAGPOW010002791.1, read on the forward strand.
AAATTTCACAAAAGTCTTCATAGTGTGCATCTACGTAAGATGTTTACTGTGGAGCTACCTAACTAGTTCTGCAGTAAAATTTCAGCATCTACATGTGTGCCCCTATTTGGTCACAGTAAACTAATAAGTATGCCATACAAGTTCTATCTTGTGGTCATGCTATTTACTGTACAGCAGTACATGTGTAGATGCTGATGGAGCTGGTTGGAGCATATGAGTGCTTCAGTGTAGGAGCTGCCTACTGGCTAGCCACACACTGAAGCATCCTTGTGCCCCAGCCAGCCTCTCTGCAGCATGTTGAGCTGGGTCAGAGCAGCCCTGTGCTGGCAGGTTGACTTCTGGGCTCCCTGCTAGTCAGGCCTGTTTCAACCCAGTTCAACATGCAGTAGTTCCAGTGCACGTGTAAACATAATGCCCAGGAGCAATGAGCAACAGTGCAATATGCACCAATTTATTGCTTCATATTAATTGCTCCTGTAAATGCACCTTCATAGTCTGTTCTCAGTCATGATATAAAAGCCCTGAATTTCTTTTCATTAGCAAAAGTTCACCTTCCAAATTATTTTAGGCCACTGAAAGATGTGTTAAGTCCTATCCTGATTGAGGCACCCAGCAATACATTCAACATAAGACATGTACCTTGTTTATCAGGTGACTTGAAACTGAACAAAATTCTTGTCACCTCACTTGTCATGTAAAGACTGTTGAAAAATGTTGCCTTTGTAAAATATTTGTTGTTTATCACAAAGGTGATATTTATTGTCCATACATAAATAGAAAATGGTTTGAAATGACAGACTTGCAAGTCCATCCTTGGTCTCTGGATATTTTTAAAAGGCTGTCATTAGGAGACTTTAATATTGTTCTTACTCATCCTCTTTCTCTTCTCATTTGAAATTCCACCTTATCCATCTACAGCTCAGTGACCAATGAGCTGGCAATGTTTGGTGTCCTTCTTGTTACTTGTCCACCTAAGGTGGAGTCTCAAGTAAGTCTTAACAGTCATTGCTTATTATGGTCTCACTGGGCATGTCTATATGTGCAACTAATGCACCTGAATTGGATGGTTCCTGATGTGATGAGCAGCAGCTCCGGTCAGGTGATGCTCTCTCTCCAACTGCTTGCAGCAGACTGCTGGCTCTACTGCTCAAGGCTTGTTCTTATAATAAACAACTGGGCCCTGTTCCCAATCAGGCAATTGAAGTTGCTTTCAAACCACGGTTTTTGCAGGCCCTGGCTCTTTTCTGGGGAGACATGCTTCCTTCAAACCTGGGCTACTGTGAGGCAAGGCTCTTTTCTTGGGAGATGTTTGTTTGTTTAAAAACAGGGTTTTTGCAGGTCAGGTCTGTTTTCTGGTGAGATGCTTCTTTCAAAGGACAATAACCCAAGAATGAGTAGGCACACCTGAGAACTATTTACCATTTTCCAGGTGTGCCTATTCATTGACCTGGTAAAAGACAGTATCATGAACGCAGGGCACATGCATGGGTTCCAGGGATCGTCCTAAACACCACATTTGAGTTTGAAGTGTTCAGGAGGTACATAACCTTCCCCACACCCACCCACCACAGTAAAGGGAAGAGGCTCTGCTGCACCAACACCCAGGACACAGACACCTGACCAGGATAATTACTGACATGCAGATAGATCAGTTGCAATGCTAAATGATTGTATGCAGTTCCCATTACCATTCAGAGCCCCACTCCCATGTACCTCGCTGCTTGGTAGTGGTGCTGTGTGCTGAGAAGCATCCCTGGTGCATACGTGCAAATGACCTAGCTTTGTGGAATCCAGATAGGATGAGTGAGGAGCACCAAATGGAGATTCCAGATGAAATGCATGAGGACAGGGACATGGAAAATAGTGACAAAATGAGGAGGAGGCTGAAATGGAGAATCTACATGACATGGGGGAGGAGGAGGAGCAGGAGGAGGAGGTGTAACTGTTGTTAAATATCCTGCTGTTGGCCTTGGGGTTACTGCATAAAATAGAGGCAGAGCTAATGATAGCAGCATATGCTATGTTCCTGCTTCTAAACGCTTATAATGAAATGCCTGCATGTAAATGTGCCTCGCAAAAAAAGACTTAGATGTGCAGTGGAGTGGGATAGCTGAAAGGCAGGTGCAGAAGTGGATGCTGACAGGGCTCTCTGAATCACCCTCAAGAGCAGCAACCACAGGGTCTGGGCCCATGTGAGCCACTCAGATCTGTGGGAATGAAACATACAGACCACTTGGGACAATCAACAGTGGCTTGAGATGTTCTGAATGACCAGGGAGACTTTTAATCACATCCTCTCAATGCTGGGGCCAAAAATTGTGAAGGAGAACACTGTCGTGTGTACTAGAAAACAGTGCATTAGACTAATTTAATGCACACTAAGTGCCACGCACATAGGGCATTTGTACACATGCTTGTGCCGCAGCAGTGGCTGCTTTTAGAATTGTCCAGTGCTGTGGTGCATGCAGTTGTATAAGTGGCAAAATACCTGTCAGCGCTGAGAAAGTGCATGCTTTTGACCTAAAACACCTCAAAAGTGTTTTAGTTTAAAAGCGCACTGTCTCCATTTTCTGCGTGCTGATGCACATTTTGCCTCTTATACAGCTGCATGCACCACAGTGCAGTACACATCAGCTTCTGTGTGTAGCAGACTCGATTAATCAAGTCTGCTCTGACCCACTGGATCGCCGGCTTGTCACAGGATGAAAAGGTATGTGTATAAATGCCACATAGACAATGATGATTTACAATGGTTGTGATGGTGGCGTGCTGCCGTCACAGGCACAGACAGGGGACAGAGAGGACTGGGGGCAGCAACAACCCCTCAAGAAAACCCCGGGCCAAGCTACTTACCCTTGGGAGGGACGGCGGCATCAGAGCCAGGACCATGGCAGCAGCTGCAGCCGCCATTACAGCCGCGCGAACTGGCATTATGCCGGCTGTTTAAACAGCTGTTCCCAGCAAGGGGAACAGATGAGCCAATCGCAGCAGCCGCAGCAGGGAAGTTTAAAAACCCCAGCAAACCCCACGGTAGAGGGGAGCCAGGGAAGGAGAGAGAAGACAGGCAGCATGTTGGTGGTGCTGCGGCTCCACTGGACTGAACACCTCAGACAGGCAGCTCTGCCTCAGCTCAACAGCTGAAGCAAGAAACAGGAATCTTGGCAGGGGCAGAAGGGGTGGTCCTCAGGGATTGCTAGGGCCAAAACTTTGTTCCAGGAAGACTTCCCATCCCAGAGGAATATTATTTCTAAGGCCAGGGGAGGAAAAGGGCGATGACCCAACCTAGCGGTGGGATCAGCAGGATCCTAAGGCAGGCTGACTTAAGGTGACCATCAGCCTAGGTCCATACGGTCAGGAGCACCTACCGGCCAGCAGGCCTACAAATAGCAGCAAGGTACCATCTCACCAGCAAGTGATCAGTTGGTGAGTGGACGGGGTGTAGGGGTGGCAGAGCCCCGTGGAACAACGGAAACCTCAACCGTGAGTACACCCATACTGGGGAAACCCCTCTGGTAGAAGAGCTCCACTGAACCCCTCCTTTGAATCACCCATAACATCAAAGTCGTGGCAGGTGGGACGAGGGGGAGAGGCTACCTGACAAAGGGTGTTACCGGACGTGAGGCCCACCAACATCACAATGGTGATTAGTCTAGTGGGGCACCTGCACATGTCACGGGGTTTAATCCTTATTAAATGAAATAGGTTTATAAAATTAAAAATTGTGTATTTTAGATGGACAGATGGCAGGGACTGGCTTGGACCCCCACCCCCAACTCTATGGAGGAGGCAGCGGTGATGGCATGAGTGAGGAGGAAGGGGTCAGGGTTTCTGTGGCATGGGGGAGGGGGAATGGCCCTGAACCTGAACCACTGGGAAGGATGGGGTTGGGCCCAAAGCAATGGGGGAGCAGGCGGGAGAACAGGGTTAGGCCTGAATTGGGAAGGCAGGGCTGGATGAGGGGAGCAGGGGCACAGGGTTGGATGCTGGGCTCTGTCCCCGCCAGCCCCCCAGGTGGCGTTGGGGGGAGCGGCCTCACCCCCAAAGCTGTGGGGCCGAGGGTGGGGGGAGCAAGTAGGGCCATGGGCCACCCACCCCCACAGCAGGCAACAGCGACAAAGTGGATGGAGGCAGCTGGGCCAGCAACACCGGCTCCATCCCCCCTGCTCCCTGCAGGCTGCAAAAATGGAGAGGACAGAGAGGGAAGACAGGGCCAGCACTGTTGGCTATGCCTCCCCAGCCCTGCAGGCAGCAGTGATGGAGCAGATGTGAAGGCGGAGCCAGCAGACAGGGCAGGGGGCAGCCTGGCCCAGGCCCTGGCCTTAGCCTCAAAGTGGTAGGGAGGAAAGGGGGACCAGGCCTGGCCCCAAAGGTCGGGGGGGTCAGGGCCAGATACAGGCCACTGTCCCCAGCCACCCCCCACCCATCATTCTTGATGGACAATTGGCTAGTGTCTATGTCACAGGGAGAGACAAACGGGGGGGACCCTAAAGTCTAAGGGGGGAAACCTGGGACCAGAAAATGGGGGAAGAACAGAAAAACCAAAAGTGAAAAAAGAACACTTACTTGCAGCAAGACCTGCAGCAAAGCAGGAACACCAAAAAGAACCTGCGTGAGCCATTAGCCGCTCTTTCATACAGTTGTGGCCAGCCGGTGACGTCAGCGGCAATTACAGGCTGGCAGGGATAAAAAGGACGGCCCACAAAGAGGTGGGGGGTCAGATGTCAGGAGGAACCCCTGCCAGAGGGGTCAGCTGGAAGCTCGGAGAGGAGCGAGAAATGGTGATTCCCAACATCCCAACAGAGGCAGATCCAACGCTTCACGTGGCGAAGGCGGAGCTGCCGATGACGGTGAAGGTAAACACACACCCAGGGCAGGAATGCCGGTGTGGAGAAAGGCAGGGGCGGAGGACAGAAGCTGGAGAAACCCTGAGCCCGGCAGCCTCTGCAGAGAAACAGGAGGCACTGACCCTCCCCCCAGCGTCCAAACAGGTGGGACTGTAGAGGGACCCGTGGGACCCAAGGGTACACCCTGGGGCGAACCACAATATTGAGAAGGCCCAGAGAGAGGGCAGCACCACTGAAAAGGCCCAGAGAGAGGGCAGCACCATTGTGAAGGCCCAGAGAGAGGGCAACGATAGTGAGAAGGCCCAGAGAGAGAGCAATGGTATACAGGGCCAAAGGGGCCAAACCAAGAGAGACCAGGGCTGACCCTGAAGGTCTAGCAACCACGAGGTGGAACTTCAGATAGCCTCTAAGTGGAAAGGGGGGCTGGGTGAACAGGAAGGGGCCCTAGTGGCTAGATAGGAGCACTGGGGTGTACGTTGGGCGCGGTCCGAATGCACAGTGTTAGTGGAGGGGTTTAGGTTGTAGCCATGTTTGTCTAAGGACATAGGCAGACAAGGTTCTTTGGGTGAATTTGATATCTTTTATTAGACCAACCCAAATGCTTGGAGAATAGTTATTAAGCAAGCTTTTGGGTTCAAAAACCCTTCATCAGGCTAAGGAAGTTTCAGCAGTTGGTGCATGCTCTTCCTGGAATGAAAAGTAAAGAAGCCAGGGCTGGGCTGGGCTGGGGAGTCAGTTGCCAGACTGACTGTAATGTATCAAAAATCCAATGTCTATGTTTAGTCCATGATCTCTAGTACTCAGGAGGTTGATGAAATGGAGCTCATAGGCTCGTCTCTGGGATGTGTTGTGTACGTTTCCTTTTAGGATCAGGAGCGAGAGATTGGAGAGAGGGTGGCCCTCTTGTGAGAAATGTGTCCCCACCAGTAATTGGGCATTTCTGTCTTTGATAGATTTCCGGTGTGCGTTCATTCTGGGGCGCAGTTGTTGTTTGGTCTCTCCTACATATTTTCCATCAGGGCATTTGGTGCATTGGATGAGGTATATTACATTTCTGGAGGTGCAGCTGTAAGATCC
>JAGPOW010002791.1:31139085-31160617 GCA_030014935.1 Caiman crocodilus
AAAATTAATGGAGAATGTATTATTAGATGGCAATTTGAGCATCAGTGATCACAAGATGATTGAGTTCAGGATCTTTAGGAAAGGAAGGAAGGAGAGCAGTGGAGTAAGGACCCTGGGTGTCAGAAAAGCAGATTTTGACTCACCCAGGGAACTGATGGGCAGGATCCCCTGAGAGGCCAGCCTGAGCAAGAAAGGAATCCAGGAGAACTGGATGAATTTTAAATAAACCTTGATGAGAGCAGGAACAAACCATCCTAGTATGCAGGAAGACTAGTAAATAGAAGACCAGCTTGGTTTAGCTGGGAACTCTTCAGTGAGTTAAGACATAAAAAGGAAGCTTACAAGAAATGGAAACTACAACAAATAACTATAAATTGAGGGAGCAATAGTCGGGGTACAGGTACACCATATTGATCCAAGATGTCTGAGGCTGAGGAGACAAGTCAGCAGGCCAGAGACAGAAGAAGACCATGAGCCAGGGTGTGTATGACTAAGGCAATGTGGTCCCATAAGGATGTCTCCAAGAAGAGTTGCTCAACAGGGGCACAAGAAGACAGCGCTCAAGTGCAGGCTGAAGTTCATTATAAGAGCTGCTTTCCAACATGGAGTTGCAAGAGGGCATCATGACGGGGGAGCTATGGGGACATCATCCTCCACAACCAGTATGTCTAGCCGTTGGGAACTGACATTGCAGCATATGAAATGATACCTGAGACTGGGCTGGACTCTGCTGAGGGAGTAGAAGAGTGGTGGGATGGGCAATTGCAGACAAGTGACATGATATTGGGGGGCGCATAGATAACTTCAACTGACAACTAAATAGACAGGTGGAGGGATTTGATTGTCGTGCAGGAAGGTGAAGGGCAATGCAAAGCATGGGGGCTGTGCTTGCTTGTGAATACTGTTCAGGTGTTCAGAGCTCATCTAATACCACCCTCCGACACACACGCATTCCTTCCCGTTTTCAGAGCTGATTTATACATTGTCACTGCTGCCACTGCCACTGCCACCACCACTACAGAAGAAAAGCAGACCATGTACAATGCCTGAGAACAACAACCAAACATGTCATCACTCCCTGTGTGGTGTGGCTGAGGCATGTCAGTGTTAACTTGCAATGCTCTTACACATACTGTCCATAAAAACCATGCATGGTGGACACATGGTAATGGCCAAAAAATCTCTTAGGTCCTGATCGCTGTTACTGTTACTTGGTTGGTTGCATGGTGGGGGTTAGTGGGGTTGGTGGTTCTAGGTCTGTCTGCCTTTCTGCTACCTCTGTTCTCTGCCCTACTGGCCATTGAGTGCCATCCCTGCTTGCAAGTAAAGGCAGTAAATATAGTATGGTAAAATGATAAATAAGTAAAAAGGATAAATAAAAAGGTTGGCTCCTGCTTTTCGCCCACATGCTGGAGGTCACCTCAGAATCTAACCTATATTTCAATGTTTGTCTTTTAGCACTCTTGGTACCTACCGGTTAAAGAACATGAGGTATTTTTAAAATCCAGTCCTGGGACAATGTAAAATGAAAGTGCCCATTGTCCATGAAGATCTGGAGATGTATGGGCTTTAAATAACCATTTAAAAATATCCAACAAGTACTATAAATATTAAAAAAAAAAAAAAAATGTGTAATTACATGATAAAGTTAAAACTGTTAGCAGGTCAGTATTATTCTGCCAGTGGGCCATAATGCTTATACTCTTATCATTGTTTTAAAAAGGTCCCCAGAAAATCCTTCCTACAGGGTAAAATTCCAAAAAGCACCAGAGGTTATTAAAAAAAAAAAAATCACCTTCTTCTCCTCGAGGCAAATAGTTTCTAAACAGGTACAAAAAATGCCTCAAGGCCTGCCTTGCAATCTGCTTCATCCAAGAGCAATCCTACTTATTCCTTCTTATGGAAAAATACCAAAAGCTAATTAATAATACATATCTGAATTAATTATCAGTCACTGGATGAAGCCACTGTAGTAATTCTGCCATCTTTTCCTGAAGGTTCTTGAATTTGTCTTGTGTATCTTTCATTTAAAACTCAGTCTTTGTTGCCATTCACTAACATTTGCTACTTCACAAGAGTTGTAGACTGAATTTTCTCAAGTAGCTGCCTTTCATATTGAACAAAATAGTCTTTTATAACCGGGAATTGCAAGCTTAGGGCAGTGGTTCTAGGTCTGTCTGCCTGCCTGCTGCCCCTATTTATTGGCTGTTACCATTGGCAGTCCATGCCCTCCCGCCCCCCATCCTGTAGGCATGCAAGTAGTTTATTTCTGGACTGAAACTGGGACAGGCTATGTAGTAACTGTGCCATTCTCAGTTAAGAGCTGCCGGCTGCTATAGGTCTTTCCAACTATGGGGTGACCTGGTGCAATTGCGAATGGTGTGGCCAAGGAGTCAGCACACAGCACAAAGAAAGGAAAAAAAGCAGCAGCTACAGGCTGTGTTCAGTCAGGGGCAGGGCAGGTAATGGGGTAATGGTGCCATTGTCACCCTATCCAGGGAATGGCCTGGGTGTGAGTGATGAGGTGTCCCTCCATGGGTGTTGGTGTAGGAGAATGAACAACAATGCACATGGGGCTGCATCTGCCATGCTACACCTGGTGTTCAGGGATATACATTACACCAATTTATCAAAATGGGGCAGCTGCAATTCAAAGAGACATCTGGTAGAAAGAGAGGTTCATTACATGTCTTTGAGTGTCTTTGTGTGTAACAAATCAATGGATACGATACTTTAATTCGTAGTGAGCCAAACTAAACTATGTCGAAGGAGTTTTACTTTAATGCACCATAAAGACTTTTAAAGCATCCGTAAAACCCACTCATGCAAACAGTCACGCTATTGGAGCACACGAAAGGGCAAAAAACTGGACGTGTACAAACGCCTGTGTGCAGTAAAGAGGCTCATGTAGACTTGTCTAGTGAACATAATTGAAGTGGTAGCTCTCATACTGATATATTTCTAGGCAGAAAATAGTGAAGTAATTTGGCAAAGAATACTCTCTTTCCATTCCATTTATTTTGTCCCCATTCTTGTCTTGTTGTACTGTTTGGTATTGTATTACTAAATCCCTAATCTTTTTTCATATTTTTCCTCCACAGCAAAAAGTGTGATTCCAAAAGCTATGTTTTCATCTCTGCTTTCATAAGAACCAAATATTCAATGGTGAGACCAAAATAGTTGTTATCTATTTGAATCTTACTTTTTCCACCTCCTTGAAAACACGGAGAAAGTTTTCCCTTAAAATTCCTTTCAGTTCTGTCTCGGTCCATCCTCTTCTGAGAAGTTCTTCAATCAAAGCAGGGTATTTTGAAACATCTTCCAGACCCTCAGGGAACCTATTAGCAAGAATAACAGAATGACAAGCAGCACACACCTGTTAAATAATGTAGCTAGTGATTTTAAAAGGGAGATGACAGGGTAAGGGTCAGAGTCAGCAGTTTGTAGCACAGCTCACTGGAGACATCATTCTTTTTCGGAGAAGTCAAAATTGTGAGTCCAATTAGGTTCACCTGGAGCCGGATTGAACCCTACAGCTGTACCAAGCAATATCCTTTCTCCAGGGACTATCCAATTAGAATAACTAAACATTGCTTTCCAGTGAAAAAGCAACATTTTGTGCCAACATTAAAGCAGCTTGAGCAGTAATACAAACCAACAAAAACACCACTTGTCCGGTAATCGTTAATCAATTATTTCTCCCTTCATTTTACACAGCACATGCCTGATATTCAGGAAAACAACTATGTAACAGAAGATTTTAGTGTACTTTATCTATCTAACTGAAGACTTTTAAAAATACAACCAAAAGCATATGACTTAATGAAAAAGTGGACCTTTTTTTTTTTGCACTCCATTAGTCACCAAATCATTTATCAAAAAAACTAGAGGGTCAAAGTTTTGAACTCAACTGGAATTTTTTACATATAGCAAAGAAAGATACACAGAACACTCCATTTGAAGAGAAAACAATAAGCATGATAGATGTGTCATTACTCTTGTCCAGCTAAAGAGAGCTAGAAGCAAAAAGAAACAAACCTCTTTGATGAACCTTTGGCATTATTTTGAAACTATTAGTACTACTTGGCAGTTTCTTCTTCAGCAGTAGTCATTGTTTTCAGAATATCCTAAGCAATCTATCTGTGTTTTACTTTCTGATGGGGTTACGTCAACACATTAAGAGTCTTCCCAACAATATCAAGTTGAACACCCTCATGAAATGTGTAAAACAAGATGTATTGTTGTTAACTCCAGCCTTTTTGGACACGGGACTGTAAAAGGTATGGTTTGTCCAATCCCTTTAAGACTAGATGGGTATTTTCTGATCAAATCTAAGTGTCTACCTACTTTCCAGGTGTAGTATTGCTCCAAGCTAACTGGGCTGACTTCTGTGACTCTGAAGAATGAAGCAATCTGAATCAGTACAAGAAGAATGAAATAGGACAGCTGATAACCAACACTCAGGACAAAACCGAACCCCTGAATGAATACTTCACATCAATATTCCACCAGTCCAAGGATGTTAGCCTGCTTGATAGAATACAGGACGATCATGGTGAGGTGACCACCCTCCTATAGTCAATGTAGATCTTGTGGGGGAACACCTACAAAGGCTAAATATCTACAAGTCAGAAGAATCAGATGAACTACACCCAAAAGTGCTAAAAGAACTGGCTGACATCATTGTGCAACCTATGGCAAAGTTATTTGAAGACCTGTTGCACTCAGGAGAGGTCCCAGAAGACAGGAAGAAGGCTAATGTGATGCCTATCTTTAAGAAAGGGAGAAAGGAGGGCCAGGGAAATTACAGGCCAAACAGTTTGACTTCAATACTTGGTAAAATCCTGACGAAAATTATCAAAGAATCCATCACAGACAGGCTAACTGAAGGCAATATTCTGAAGGATAGCCAACGTGACTTCATTATGGGCAGGTCATGCCAGACCAACCTCATATCCTTCTACAATCAGATAACTTACCACCTGGATAGGGGAAATGAGGTTGATATTATGTACTTGGACTTCAAAAAGGTCTTTGACCTGGTCTTCCATGATGTCCTCATGGTTAAATTGGGAAAATGCAGCCTAGACTATTTTCCTGTCTGGTGGCTAGGTAACTGGCTCCATGGTAGGACCCAAAGGGTCTTGACTGATGGAACTGAGTCATCATGGTGGAAGGTGATGAGTGGCATCCCTCAGGGTTCAGTACTTGGACCAGTTCTCTTCAACATGTTCATCAATGATTTGGATTTGAGTATTAAAAGCTGTAAAAGAGGATGTCCTCAGGGCTGATCTCCATGGCCTGCCCCATTCTTGGGCCAACTGCCTGCTTTCTCGTCCACCACGCCTTGGTGTTAATTGATTTACTAATTGAAGTCACTCAAGCAGGAGGCTGCCCATTTTGGTGCCCCAATGCCCAGGACCAGGACCAGGACCAGGACCAGAACCAGAACCAGAACCAGAACCAGGAGCCTCCTTACCATCCCCTCTAGCTCTTCCTTACCTCAGCGGCCCTCCAGCCAGGCGATGTTGTTGCCTGGCCTCCAGAAGCCAAACTGCCCTGTTTATATAGGCAACCCTTGCCTCCAAAATGGCTGCCCTCATCAGGCACCTGGTGGCTGCCAGCTCCAGGCCCTTAACGTGGCAGGCACATACATTGCCCTGCCACAAAAGCAAACTAGCAAAGTTCCCTGACAACACCAAACTATGGGGGAGCATGGTCATGCTCAAAGACAGGCTAGCAATACAGGCTGACCCACACAGGCTTGTGAAGTGGGCAGACCTCAACCTGATGTTTAATATGAAGAAATGTAAAGTACTCCATCTGAAAAGAAATAATCTACAACACACTCACAGACTTGGCAGTGCTATGCTTGCCAGCACCACAACTGAATGAGACCTGAGTATCATGACTGACAACAAAATGAACAGAAGCTACCAATGCAATGCCATAGCTGACAAAGCTAATGAAACACTGGCATGCATCTACCAAGACATCTCAAACAAGGCTAAGAATGTCATCTTCTGGCTCTACTCAGCCTTGGTGAGACCGTAGCTAGAGTACTGTGTTCAGTTCTGGGCACTGCACTTCAGGAAGGATGTGGAGAAGCTCAGGAGAGTCCAGAGGAGGGCCACATACATGATTAAAGGCCTAGAGACCAAGTCATATGAGAAGAGGCTGAAAGACTTGGGACTGTTCAGCCTGGAGAAGAGAAGACTCAGAGGGAACTTGATGGTGGTCTATAAGTATTAAGTAAATTAGGGGCCTACACCGGGGCTTGGGGGAGTGTCTATTCAACAAGGCCCCCTGGGAAGGACAAGAAATAATGGACACAAACTGACTTAAGATTGCTTTGGGCTAAACATAAGTTAAAACATATTTACAAGTGGAATCTGGAGGGTTTGGAACAGGCTTCCCTGCTGAAGTAGTATAGTCCTTCACCCTAGTGATCTTCAAAAAACATCTTGATGCCCATCTTGCTTGGGTCATCTGACCCCAGCAGTCTTTCCTGCCCAAGAGCAGGGAGGGGCTGGACCCAATGATCTGTAAGTTCCCTTCCAGTCCCTAACAACTATGAAACTATGAACCTATGAAAGCAGAAAAGTTTTAAAGTTAAGCCAATAATTCACAAGCTGGCTAGATCTGTTACACATCTGATGGATCTTTCAGTATCATTAAGAAGAACAAACCAGAAATCAAGAAATAGAAATCCAATTGCATGCTTCTAACCTCAAAGCATGCAGAGGGTTGACCTCCAGACTCATAGACCCTATGTAACAGAGATCACCAATTAGTCCCAGTGGCAAATTTTACACATTTATTAATCAAGTCTGCTGAAGGAGTCTATTCAGAAGGCTCCAGCATCCTGCAGCATTTTATGCATTTAGTACTGCCATGTTTTAAGTAGCAGTAGGGATGCTTAAACTGAATCTTGTCCAACAAGCTTTAGTTAAAGCGCCCCTACTGCCATTCTGAAATGTGAAACACTAAATACACAAGACTTCCCATTTGAGGCTGTGTTAGCTTTTCTGCCAGCATCCTCCTTCCCCTACCTTTGTACACAGAAATCTCTGACTATAGGGAAGGTGTCATGAGGTACAGAGGTCAGCAAAGTCCTGGCTAGCTGATTTGCACTCCCTACCCAATAGATAAGCACCCCAAAGAGAAGGAAATGATCACATTCCTGTCTGATAAAATGTAAGAAATTTTTTGTAGCTTCTATAAAATACAGTTGTTCTTGGCTGCCTCTTGCAAAAAATTAAAAGAAAAACCTAACAGTTTAAGGAGAAAACTATGAGCGCTTATACACGAGCAGTGAGGCTGCTCCAACATGCTGTAATTATAGCACATTGGTGCAGACTAGATTAATTAAGCCTGCTAGAGTGTGGTAATTACTGTGCTCCAGCACACTCCAGTGTCATGTGAATCAGCATTCCTGCAGTGAAAAATGGCAGCAGGGGCGCTTTAACTAAAGCTCGTTCAACAAGCTTTAATTAAAGTGCCCCCCTCGGCACTCCATCGTAGTCACCACCAATTCCTATTGATTTTGCACCTGCAATTTTCTTTATGTGGTCAAAATGATCTAGAATAAAATATCAAAGAAGAGAAAGTCTAACCACATGGCAAGGAGAAAGAACCTATTTCAGACACACCAATGTTTGGTTGAGATGCCCCATAATGTTATATTAATACTGCATACATTTCAAATAAACATGAAGTCTAAAGACACATTTATAATACTGGTTTAAATGCCGTGATGCAAGTGACAAACCCTTTATAGCTAATTTGATATTTATATTCAGTGCACTAGCTAACAATCTCATGAATAATAACAAAACTAATGTAATTTGAGCAATATGGCTAACTAATTTGAAGGACATAGATTCTTGAGAAATACTTTGTGCACAGCAATGGAAATAGCATTATACATTATATTCCAGACATCCACAGGGTTTTCCACTCTCTTATTAACTACACAGGTTCAGGGCATTTCCTGACAATTAACAACCATTCTAAGGCTTAATGAATGGTTTTTGGCTTCACTTCAGGTTATCATTTCCTCCGGTGATTTATTCATGCCCTGCATTTCTTCTTATTGCTCAATAATTAAAGTTCTAAAGAGGACAAGATTTACAAATAACAGGTAAATATGTGAGTGGGTATGATTTCTATAACATGGATATAAATTCCATCAGCAGATTCACACATGAAGTGTGGCCCATATTATTCTGAAATGTATGGGGAAAATCATCACTAAAAAACTACACCTGATCTGAGCCTATAAGAGATCGATATATCAACTTCAAACCTGCTACAGTAGAAACATTCACGTTGCCAGTGTCACAGGCCAGTGTTTCAGTATGGAAGGTCACCATCACAATTCCATTGTTCCTTTCCTGAAAGAAAAAGAGGGGGATATACTGTGAATGGCTATTCAGAAATTCTGCAGTCCTCACAGTCCCCACGTCCCGGTCACACTCCAACCAGCAGTGGATGAATACACTTCCACCCATAGTTTCACACAAGGGGTGGCCTCTTTATACCTGACCTCAAATCTAAGTCACCCGATGTAAGTGACCAGAACTCCATGGTTACAAGTCAGACCAATTCAGCCTCCTCTCATTAACAATGTTTCTTCTCAATATACCCCAAATCATTTCAATCATTGAGGTGCTACATGAAACTTAACTCAAAGCAATAGCCAAAGGGGTAAATGCATAACTTGTTAGTTAGGGATTTGTTTACAAGTACAGGTCAGTCGCATCATATGCACATTTAACTTGCATGAATTCAACTATATGTGGTGTAGGAAGGGGGGCAGGGCTTGAGCTTGCACGTGGTGCAGCCACTTACCTGGAGGCCCATTATGGCAGTGACGGCCACTGCCTCCAAAACCTCCCACTGTCGCCATGGAGCTGTGCCTGGAGCTGTGAGGCAGCGGCAGCGTGGTGGTGCCCAGACGGCATGCAGCCATCCCCCCCCCCACCCTGTGCTGTGCCACTACGACCGGCTGCACAGCTCTAAGCATGGAGCCACGTGCAAACTCAAGCCCCGCCCACCCTCCCACCCCGCGTATAGTCACTGCTTTTAGCCTTACGGGATTTTCACTTTACTTGCTGACTTCAGTACCTAACCCCCACATAAGATGCGACTGACCTGTAACACTGAACTAATTTCAGATGTTCATTCAGGCCAACCAGAAATTATACATTTTTTTCAAATTACTCACCAGACTTCGAAGAATATCATCAGGAACGTTTCTTGAGTGTTTACAAACAGAGAAGGCAGAAGAATGACTGAAAATGACTGGTGCTTTAGAAATTTTGAGAGCTGCTCTTGCTGTAGCCTTTGAGGTATGGGATAAATCTATCATCATCCCCAGGCGGTTCATCTCCTTCACTACCTCCTAACACAGATTTACAGACAGCAATATTAGTAATATATATATAAAGGTGACACATTATCTAGTGTGTATAATTAAATGCTTAGATTTTGTGGATGCCAGCCAATCATAAAATTGCTATAGTGGTATGGCTCTCTATTTGCCTGGTTTTCATGAACGACATGGCTTCCAGTGGATAAAAACTAGCATATCATATCTTCCCTATGATGCTAAATACAGTTACCAAGTCTTAAAAGACTTATCTACATACTACCAAGAAATAAGTTACATAGACCCTGGTCTCCCGCACTTTTATTTACGTGGGTAACCCATCAGGACTTCCATGCCCTCAACATGCTCCTAGTGCTCACACCTCTGACTTAATTATAATTTAATCCTATGCCTCAGGACTTTAGTCAGTCCTCAGTAAAGAGTAGAAAGGAATTCTGCCTTCAGTTCCAGTAGGTTTATAGCATCTTTTCCCTTCACCTTCTGATGTATTTGACCCAGTTAAAGTTTTGGCACTTGATATGTGGTATGTGGTTAAATGTTCTGGCCCATAACATCAAAGAGGTCATACTAGATAATCTAACGGTCCCTTCTGGCTTTTATTTCTATAAACCAATGACTACTTGGGTTAGTCGAGACAACCTGTGCAAGTATTGGCAAAGGGGAACCACACCTTCCCCTACATAATAAATAGAGCTCAACAACACTGTATACTTCACCATATGCTACTGTTAATACAAGATATCACAATTTCCTGCTTGTTGTGCATCTTATTCTAAAACAGACCTGTACTCATTTGCCAAATTATTTTTCATTCATTTTGACAGAATCTGAGACTATTTGTTCCTTACATTTTTTTTCAATGTTACAAGCACAATTTCCAAAATTTCAGCATGCCTTCTCACATATCCTCTGACATTTCCTCTGACCTCAACTCCTTCTGGAAAAATGGTACAGACTGTGAGAAGGCCAAGATCTAGTTATTACATCTTTTAAGACAAGCTGTGTTTCAAAAAACAGAATCAGAATTTGTAAAGCTGTTAGTGATGTAGAAGTTTGTTTAGATTGCCATTCAAGAGAGATTCTTACTTCGCCAAATTTGCTCAGACCATCAGTATAGGGATAAAAGCTATAAAGCAGCCTTGTTGAAGTTTCTGACCTTCAGAAAAAAAGAAAAAGGTAGATAAAATCTTGTTGTTCTTGTAGGTTAGATTCAGAAAAGATCTCACACTAATATGGGAAAACACACCACCCTGAAGTCCCATAGTCAAGTTAAAGATGCCAATCTGATCAAGGCTAGTGAACAGTGCTGAGGCAGTTGCAGAACAACATGGACAAGGGTTTTTTTTTTTTGATTGCATAGTACAGAATACTTTGATTGACTTATTTCTTATGTGCTGGTAAAAGTGGGTCTGTATAATTCATTTGAATGAGGATGGTTGCCTTCAGGACTAGTCCAGGAAGTGCTGTTCATGTACAATATAACAAGATACAGGACATGTCTACATGTGATGCTACATCGCTGTAGCAATGTGCCATGGTAATGTAGCATCCACAGGCAAGAACCAAGAGGCCACAGCTATGTTGCCATAGCAATACAATTCCTCATTATAGTGCATTGCTATGGCAACGTAGCAGTTAAAAATAACCATGACCATGCACTGTGCACACAGCACAGTACAGGCTGTTACTGTGCTATCCTACCAAAAGGTAGTACTAAATGACAGTGCAGTAACAGAGACACCATACAGACACATGTGGATGCACCCTCAAAGGCTGTATTGAAGTAGGAAGATATAGGAATGGCTGCCTAAGGAGGTCCTGTGTACAGAAAGCTGAGTCTGGCATCATCAGCCAAACAGATGATCGGAGGCCAATGTGATAAAATTAAGATGGATAAACAGAAAGAGTCAGATTTACCAGTTTCTCTCTCTATTTAACTGTTCTCACCTGTACATGACACTGGTTTGGGAATTAAAAATACGATTTTCAGCCTTTAGTTTTTTAAATCTTCAGTTTTCATCCAGCACCTGATGTTATTGGTCAAAGGCTTTTCAGTGGCTTCTGATAAAGACATTGGCTTAGTTTTTCAGTGTAATCTGTCTATGTCACAAGTACATATATCAATAGAGGAGTAGTCCTCAATCTGTTGCACAAGGCATTTGACCATTTCGCTCAAAAGTTGCCTTTGGGTGGGAGCCCAAGTGCTATAACTGAATTTCTGTGGGACACATGATACCACTCATGAGACTCAGAACAGAATCAGTGTGGACTCTTCACACTTCTAGAAATAGTTTCCCTAAAATATGGCCATGGCAACATTTGGTAGATTTTAACAATATCCTTGACACTGCTCAATTCTGTGGACTGATCCTAAAAGAAGTTGCAGGATGTGGAAGGACAGATAGATTGTTCATCTTCAACCCACCACATAACAAGCTGACCTATCCCCAAGTCACCCTTCTTCAATTCCCCTGTCAGAAATCACAAAACTAAAGTTACAGAAATAGATGCACATCAGTTACCATGGAGTATTGCAGCTGTGTGTTAAAGTCATGTATCGAACACCAAGTTCATAATACATCCTCAGCATTGCCAGACTGCTGTCAATGGAATGACCACCCTCTATTCCAATCAAGCATGCTATCTTTTTACTGTCCACAATACCTGGAATTTAAAAGGGAGACATTTCCAGAGTAAGTTAGTGACAGACAAGGATATGCTTAGTGTTATATCACTGAGCAGCAGACTACCATTAAACTACCATGACTATCAATTTGCTATGTGCTTCTACTCACGAACTGCCTCATGCAACCTCTTTAATGAAACATTTTTTAATCACAAAACTAGCATCACCTTGGGAGGTTGTAACAAATTCAAATTCTTCGTATTCGCTACACATCCTCTTGATAACATCAATCTGTTCTAAAGTAAGCCGCACAGCATCCTTGTTTTGAGCACTACAAAGAACATATGCTGACCAAAACTGAAAGATATGAAAAGAGATTAAACCAGATAACCTTTGTTGCCAAACCATAAAACTTCTGTGTTCATAAACACAGAAAAAGGATCAGAAATATGAAAATCATGTTTCCTTTGTGCACTATCTAGTGGAGATTGCATCACAAGATCTCTAAAAAACACTTCCTATTCTGAATCAAGAACACAATCTTCAAGAATAATTACAAGCTGTCATCACTCTCAGCCATTCCCACAGAGCTTCTAGGAAAGAAGAATTAAACAAGTTTTAATTCAGCTGACAATAAAAAAAGGAATTTTTGCTTTAGTCAAGAATAGCTGATTCTGAAACAAAGAAATGTAAAAGTCTGATAAACTTAAATATTGTAGAAAAAACATTTGTAGCCATAGGGGTTTTGTTTTTCTTTACAATGGGCTGAACCCAAATTCCAGATTTCCTTAACATCTGGCACATTCAACATCTGACCTAGTGAAAATCTGTGTGCGGATATGAATTTTGCTCAAATCCAACCACAGAACAAGTATAAAAATACAAATATAGGGCAAACATATTCAAAGAGGTTCCTATCAGCTATGTGCATTGATAGCACATACCTGAGCTCCAACATATCCAGACTGAAGCTTCTGAATGTTTGTGCGTGTGGTGGTAAGGTTCATTAAGTTGATGCTACTGATTTTGTTTTGGTACTGTATCCTCAGCTGCAGTGCAAGGTCGTTGTGCCTAAAAAGTAGAATAAATAGTACTGAAGATACAAATCAGACGGTCCTTTCCTATCTCAAAAGTTTATTTCTTCATCTACTTTTAATCTTTCCTGCCTGGGGAGAGGGAGTGGGGGGCAGGGCTGGACCCAGTGATCTCACAAGGTACCTTCCAGCCCAAAACTTCTGTGTATCTGTGAATCTTAAGTTAACTGCCAACATCCTTTCAATGGTGTTTGCTTGGAAAGAGCCTCACTTTGAAACAGACATCTTTCCTGGGAATCTTTTTTCTGCTGCCCTGAAGGTTCCTGCCCTTTCTATTATTGGTGCTTAAGTTTCTCTCCTGCCCCTCTCTCCACTTCTTTCTCTTGGCTCCGTTTCTACTGTTTCTGATGGGATGTGGGATCTAAGATTAGCAGCCGTGCCTATTGAAGGCAAATTCTATTTTAGAGGTTCACTCGACTGATTTTCTTTATATTTTTGAGTCAGGTCAGACTGAACACAAACATTGTTCTTTATAGCTATATGGGCATCCTTTCAGGCCAGGTTGCCTGCCTTATTATCATTGGCAAATATTAGCTAACAACATAGCTGAAAAAGATGGTGGGATTGTATGATGGAAGGTAAATAAATAAATGTGAGAATACTTGAATTAATGTAGCTTGATCAAGTTAATCTAAATTAGTGTGTACATATTATACTCTTTAAATATGAAGTAATATCCCTTGAGATTGATATAAAAATGCAGCAGGTGCTGCTTATACCTCTAGCCTTTAAAAACACATTATACTGTCACCTGGGCACTCATCAATGACAGCTGCCAACACAAAACAATTTACAGAACTCTGTTTTGAAGGCCCAGTCCTGAAATCAGAAGCCATTTTGCTGCTTAGGTCCTAGCAGATGTGGCTCTTCATTTCTTATTACAGCACATAAAAGGTGTAATGAGATCTTTACAAAGAAGTGAAAAATGAAACTGCAACTTAGCATTTAAGCATTATGCTTGCTATACCTGGTATTGGACCCTATTATGTTAGACTCTTTTATTTGAACAGTTGATTATTATCCCTCAGCTCTTTTTGAACCCAGTATTAATCCCCCTAAGTATGAAGCTTGTGCTTGATCCCCCTATCTACTTAACTGCATATAGGATACCATATTTACTCAAATACAAGATGAGGTTTTTTCCCCACAATTGGCATGGGGAAGAAATCCCCTTGTCTTATAATTGCATACAAGAGGATCTCATTAAATACACTGTCTATCATGAAACTGTTGCCAAAAGCAACATGTGCTCAGTAATGGAAACCAACTTCCTAGTTGATTAAATTAAGCCAACACCTGGGCATGATTATAAAACACATGGCCCATAATGGGTAAATATGCTGATGTGAACCTTTTAGTGTGTCTGTGCATTAGGGGTGTGTGAAATGGGCCCTATTTGATTCAGATTCAGATTCGGCCTGAATCAAGGACAGTGATTTGATTTGTTGATTTGGATCACTTCCCTGATTCGATTTGGCTGAATCCGAATCTGAAAATGTGATGCTGATTCAGAGAATGATCAATTCGGCCATAGACACAGCTTTAAATGTTTTTTCCACATACTTCAAGGTACCACCGTGGCTCGTGAACATTGCAGAAGCATGAGGGTCCCCCCAAGTGCTTGGCAGCAAACCCAAAAGTGGACCAGAAGTATTTCTGGTCCACTTCCAGGTCTGCCAGGGAGCACGCTGGTGGCTCCCCTGCCCCAGCTTGGCAATCAGTTATGGGAGGATCCCCGGTGCCCCCCTGACCCAGGAGGCACCAGTCACTGAGCTGGGGTGGTGCTGGGGGTCCCTCCAGCCTGCTCTCTGGTAGACCCAGAAGTGGACCAGAAGTGCTGCCAAATGCACTGGGGAGCCCCCCACACTCCCATGGGACAATCCATGCACCTCAGCATCACAGCATTCATGAGCCGCCTGCTACCTAGAGGTATGTAGAAAAAATATTTAAAGGTGTGTCTATGTCTGAATCGCTGAATCTTTCCAAATCTCTCCAAATCAATTTGGAGGGTTCCATTTCAATTCAGAAAGATTAAATGGTCCTTTGATTCATTTTGGACTTGGAGATTCGGCCACAGAGTCAGGCTGAATCTCTGCTAAATCGAATCAGGGACCAAAGCTTCACACAGCCCTAGTGTACATGTGTGTGGTCCTTAAAAAATGTGTAGATGTTCCTTCTTCAGGGAACTGGCACCAGGCCTGGAGATACTGAAATACCAAGCCAGCACTAGGAGAGCCAGAGTCAGCTCTAACATCCTCAGCTTGGTGCCAAAAATGTTAAAGTCCAAGATGGCAAAGCTCAAGGCATAAGGAAATACAGAAGACCCAAGCAAAGGGCTGCACGGTAGAGGGTGGGGGTAGGGGTGTCAACACAACTAATTTACATATGGAATATGCAGCCAGCTAAGCCTGGGTTTCAGAGGGTCAGAAGGGGGAAAAGTAGTGGTAAGGGGGAGAGGGGGGGAAACAAGTTGTTTATACAGAAAAGAATATACAATAAACCCCATACAACAGTGCCACATTCAAGCAGGGAGTTGACTTCTAGGCACACACACAATTACAAATAGTGACATTCAGGACGCAATTGTGCTACATTTGATCTTAGCCAAAAAAATGAGATGTTAATGGGAACCCATCACAAAGATAGATTAACACAGCTCATTTGAATAAAATAAATGATAGTGTCCATTAATCACACTTCCCCTCACTGCTAACCCTTTTTGAAGTCATGGTGAGCCACTAAATTGCATACATTTTTGTTTCCTCTTCACTCCCATAGCTGAACTGTGCCTTTTTTTCCCATTTTCAATTATCCCTGTTTCTTCAGCCTTAAATGTCTGGCAAACATCACCAAATGAGACCCCAAACTGTTCATCCCAAACCCCCCCTAATTAATTCAATTCTATACCTGAAAAAAATATAACAAATGTATAAGTGTTCTGCATATAGAATGTAATTATTGGATGATTCATCTTATATTTGTGTAAATATGGTATGTTCAATATTTAAGGATACCTTGTGTTTAGATCACTGATTTAGGATTGCTAACAATCTTAAGTTGCTTGGACCTATTTGGAAATAAGACACATACCCATCGATTACACGAGCTTGCTTCATTAGCTCTACAGCCCTTCCTTCTGTCATTTTATCAGTGGCAGAAGCCAAAACATCAGGGAGAAGCACCAAAAGCCACAAGAACAGATTTGCAGGCTTGATCTTGAAGATGAAATTGATATTTATCTTGAAGACGTCCATTGGAGAAAAGAGCTGCTCCGACGTACAGCGGCTATGAGGAACCTCTCTAGTCTGTAGAGGTTCTAGACTTAATAGCTTTGGCACAGTGGAGGCCTGTCTCATGGGGAAGGCACAAATGAATTCTGAAGGAAAAAAAAAAAAATGATCAGAATAAGAAGAGACCAGAGGTGCATAATGTGAGTAAGGGATTAAATAATACAAGGACATGTCAATGTTGCTTTTTTGCTCACTCCACTACCAAGAAAGTAGCCCCTCCATTTGCTTCCACCTCAGGCTTTTTTTTTTACATTTTCTTAGTGTGGATTATGAAGCATTTCCTAGACATCCAGAACTCTTTAGAAGCACACATTAAATCTTGAAAGAGATGAAGAGATCGGCTCAGTGAGAAAATTATTTTTTCCCATAATTTCAGTCAGTTGCTATGCTACAAATAAAACCCAGAAGACCAAATCCTGGGCATCTGTCCCAGCAATGTCATATCTTAGGAAATTATATAATGGCAGGTATGTCCTTAAAAAAAAACTAACTAATGTTCCAATGACATAGTTATGAAATGTTACCATACTACTCTCAGTAACTGCCAGATATAAGCACTCAAACATCACAATCCTTAAAGGCCATGAATTACAAAATTAAATGTTGATGTTGGCTATTTATGTCCCTTCTGGTCTGCATATCCACAAATATGAAGAAAAAAACCCCACTCTCTCTCTCTTCTTTTTTTTTTTTTTTTTTTAGCTTTCATGTTTGTGGATATGCAGACTGGAAGGGACATACATAGTTAACATTTAATTTTATATTTCATGGTCTTTCAAGATTGTGATTTTGAGTCCTTGTGTCTGAACCATTAGCCGTTATGGTCTGGACCATATGTTCTTATATATATGCCCATATGTTCTGGACCATATGTCCTTATGTCTGGACCATTAATTTTTAATTTTTTTTATGGAAATATCTGCCAGTATATAATTTAAGAAAGATGTTTCCATGTAATCTCATGACTCCAGAAACTGGGCTTTAAAAAGGGATCACAAAAATAAGACACATGATTGTGACAAACCTTATGGTGACCTAAGCCCAAGCCTTGTCCCCAACTATTCTTTTGGGTGTTCTTGGGGCTCCAACCAGATCTTTTTCCTGGGGGCACTACTGTCCCCTAGCCAGTCTCAGTGAAACCAGCATTATGCCTGAACCTTGCAGCATAGCAGAATTCTTCAAATCACCCACGGGTGCATCCAGATGAGTGCGAACGTGCCTCTTGCCCTGCTTCAAACCCCTTTGGGGCAGG
Source organism: Caiman crocodilus (assembly GCA_030014935.1). Taxonomy (NCBI): domain Eukaryota; kingdom Metazoa; phylum Chordata; order Crocodylia; family Alligatoridae; genus Caiman; species Caiman crocodilus. The sequence goes on from JAGPOW010002791.1 coordinate 31,156,742, forward strand.
GCAAGAGGCACATGCAGGAGTAAAAAAATGTTCCCATGCTGCAAGTTTGCAGCGCAGGGAGAAAGTTAGGGGGATATCCAGGGATCTAAAAAAAATTAAGCAAAAAAAGTGGGTCAGGGCATGGTCCCGGACCATGTCCTGAGGCAACCGGAGGCTGGGTCCTCCAGGGAGATGCTCTGGCTGCAAGAGCGTCTCCATGTTTGGCCCCCCACCCTGGTGCTGAAAAGTGTGGTCAGCCAGGCCATGTGTTCAGCACCAGGGCTCCAGTGCTGATGAGCAAGGGGTTGGGAGTGCTGAAGGAGGGGGGAGGAGACCATGGGGGGGGGGCCTGCCAGCCCCGCCAACTCCCCAGACCCCCTGATCTCTGCCCTGCCTGGCCCCTTCCCCCGCCAGCTCCCCAGATTCCCCGATTACTACCCAGCTGGGTCCTGCCATCCTCGGGGCTCCTCTGCCATCCGGCCAGGCCAGACCCTTAGCAGCAGGACCCTATGCTGTGCATAGGGACTGTGCACCGTGCCCAGATGGGTCCTACTGGCCCTGGGGCTGCTCCTGCCACCTGACCAGCCTGGCCGGGTGGCAGGAGCAGCCCCAGGGCTGGCAGGACCCAGTAGGTGTGGCAGGAAGTCCCCTCATGCCGCACCAGGTCCTGCAACCATGGCTCAGAGCACCCAACTCCCACTGCTGCTGCTAAAGGTAAGTTATGGGTAGAGGGACTGTGGCCCTCCAAGGTGCCTGTAACCCTGGGCAGTGAGGCAGGGGCCCTGTGGGGAACTGGGGCTATGGCCCTCTAGGAGGGAGCTGGGGCCCTGTGGGGAGGGGCATTCCATGTGCTGTGGGGGGGACTGTACCCTGTGGGGGCCAGGGGACCTACCCCTCCTGAGCAGCCCCCCCCACAAGGTCCCCTATTTCCACAGTCCCCTCACCAGTCTTTCCACACCTACCCACCCACATCCCTCCACACACACCCATCATGTGCAAAGAAATCAAAAGTACACATCAAGATATACATATTTAGAATTTAGTTTATCATGATGACAGAGACACAGGTAGGCTTCCACATTGCTTTAACATTGTAAATATACCAATAAAGTATTGCCTAACTGATTGCTCTCTCGCTCTCTCTCTCTAGATGTGTGTGTGTGTGTGTGTAGAGTGGTCTTTTGCTTTAATTGTGGAAGAACATGGATTTTGGGGTATTTTTAAAAATGGATTTGGGATGCTGCTGCAGCAGTCCAGCTGGCACAAGGGGTAGTATCCCCAGATAGCCAGGCCCCAGAAGAATCTGAGAGCAAGTAGCCCTGACGTGCTTGCCAGGGCAGCTTTTTGTACAGCTAGGGCTAAGACAGGGCAGCTTTTTATATTGCTGGGGACAGCACAGGTGCTGGCCCCAGGCTCTAGCTCCCCCTGGCTGCAGATCTGGGAGGAGCCAGGCAGGGCTATTTTGCCCCAAGTGGCACAATTTGTTTCAAAACAAAGTGCATGTCTGAGCATGTACACTGAGGCAAAAAGCCCCGGTTCAAATTTTCACTGCTTCTATTTGAACTACTGCATGTGTGGACACACCCCATGTGTGCAAACAGGACCAGGTCTGGCCCCATCATCAATGTCTGTTGTTGTCAGCTGCCCAGTAATCATTCTTATCACAAGACAAATAGTAAAATATAAAACAAAAATAAGTCTTACCACATAAGACCAAAAGGGGATCTGTTAAGTTTGTGGACAAATGTATGAAACAAATAAGAAATACCTCACTGTTGCTTTCTAACTTGGAGCAGTTTCTTAGTGAGTTCTGCATTGCCATCAGCTAGCACCTCCACTATTTTTCCAAGAGCTCTCTAGCTTCCCTCCCCCAAATATTTTCCTTTGCCTAAACCAGGGGTGGCCAACCTGTAGCTGTGAAGCCACATGTGACTCTTCAGAAGTTAATATACATCTCCTTGAATCTTTGCACAAACATACATCCTTTCCATCCTTTCCATCCTTTTGGAAGCTAATCACCATGTATTTGTGCAAAGATTCAAGGATATGCTCATGTGGCTCCAGGGCTGCAGGCTGGCCACCCCTGCCCTAGACCAAAGGTTCTCAACCATTTAAATTTAAGGCACCCCTGATTAGACCCAAGACACCCCTTGAGAAATGTCATACTTTGACTGCAGAAAAATAAACTGCAATAAAATAAGATGAAAAAAATCTGCGACCAATAAAATTACTAAGTGAAAAGAGCCTGGTTGTTAGAATTCTGAGATATTTTCAAATCAAATGCTTGGTTATGTAGGAGACATGAGTATAATCCCAAAGAGAAGCTGAGTGGACTTGTATTGTATGATATCAGTGGAATGCAAGTAAGATGACTAAGAAAGTGCTTTTCAAAAAGCGTTTGTTTCTAACAATAGGGTGCTAATAGCTCAGATGAGAATTAAAAAAAAATCTACTGAAATTGGACAGTTTTCCCTGCCTTTTCTCTTTGAAAAAAAAAGACAAATTAAGATAGAAAAATAAAAATGCATGTATAATCACATTGTACAATCAGTGTAATCTTCTTCACCCATTTTTTTCTGTTAATTTTCCACTGAATAACTTAGAATGTTGCCAGTCAGCCCCCAAATTTGCCTTGTAAAGTAAATTTCCAGAAAGATTTTTTTTGCAAAGAACATAATATTTAAAACAGTACTTTTGGGTTTACAGACCTGCGCTGCCCCTTGGGCTTAAATGCAAACTGCTTTTTTGAAGAGCTCCTTTCTCTTTGGAAATGTGCTTTTTTAGATGGACTAAGTCAGTCCTTTTCTACGCGCTACGGAATCCAGAAGCATGATGAGCCATGTTGTAAGCAACTTGCATGCACATGGGAAGCAGCATAAATAAGTGTTAAAGTAATTTAAAATGAATACTGTAATTTCAAATGAAAAATGTGCTCCCTGTGGGTAAAAACAATGTTTTACAAAAACCAAATTGGTTTTCACAAGATCAAGCTTTCCATGACTATCTTGGGCTGAACAGCAGTCCACAGTTGTCACAGCTGAATGAAGATAAACTGTGTCATAACACTAATACAAGCTCTATAAAAAGACCTGTAGTGCTGGTTAGAGGAATAAATACAGTCCTGCCAGTTCCAATGTAAACTGAAATGGTTTTGAGGGGTTTTCATATTCTTAATTTGGAGAGTCCATAAAGTAGTAAAATGTACCAAAATTAAAGCCAACTTAAATGTATCCACACAGTTCCTTTTTTCAAGCTGAGTAAGGTGCAGAAAGCAAAGAGCATAAATGGTGACAAAGTAAATAGTTTTCATTCTTTACCAATTTTATCTTAGATGGGATTGGAAATATCATATAAACATTATTGTTCTCTTTAACTAGTATGTTTCATAGATTTCATAGACATTAGGGCTGGAAGGGACCTCGGAAGATCATTGAGTCCAGTCCCCTGCCCAAAGGGCAAGAAGTCAGCTGGGGTCACAGGATCCCAGCAAGATAAGCATCCAGTTTGCTCTTGAAGGTGTTCAATGTAGGTGCTTGAACCACCTCTGGAGGCAGGCTGTTCCAGACCTTGGGGGCTCAGACAGTAAAGAGATTCTTCCTTATGTCCAGCCTGAAACGGTCTTGTAGTAGTTCATGACCATTCGACCTAGTCATCGTCCCTTGGGGCGCTCTGGTGAACAAACGTTCCCCCAGACACTGATGGTCACCCCTGATAAACTTATAGGTGGCCACCAGATCACCACTGAGCCTGCACTTTTCCAGGCTAAAGAGCCCCAGGGCTCTCAGACTGTCATCGTAAGGTCTGCTTCCCTGACCTCTGATCATGTGCATGGCTCTTCTCTGGACTCTCTCAAGCTTCTCCACATCCTTTTTGAATTGTGGAGCCCAAAACTGGACG
>JAGPOW010002791.1:31160717-31173423 GCA_030014935.1 Caiman crocodilus
CCTGACCTCTGATCATGTGCATGGCTCTTCTCTGGACTCTCTCAAGCTTCTCCACATCCTTTTTGAATTGTGGAGCCCAAAACTGGACGCAGTACTCCAACTGCAGCCTCACCAAGGCTGAGTACGAGGTGAGAATGACATCCTGGGATTTGCTTGAGAAGCATCTATGAATGCAAGCCAGAGTTTTGGTCGCTTTACTAGCCGCAGTATTGCATTGCAGGCTCATGTTCATCTTGTGGTCAATGATGACCCCCAAGTCTCTTTCTTCCATGTTATGTTCCTTTAAATACTCTTAGACTCCTGAGCCTCTACAACTTTTGCCAGGTATTTTGCTTTTGACCATTGCTCTTTTACTTGCTGTTTGATATAATATGCACAGCTATTGAGCCCAGTTTAGCTTAATTAAATTTGTCACCCAGACTAAATGCAGACATTTGGGTGGGTTAGTGGGAGGTTAGGTTGAATTCAAAATGGCCACCTGATCTAAGGTAAGTCAGGATGGTGGGGGGCTAGTGGAAGAAGGATTGGGAAGGTGGGGGACAAGCATTCTGGAGGGATGTAGGGGCAGGCAGTATCTATGGGGGGCTACTGGGGTCCAGAAGGGTTTAGTGGGATCAGGAAGGCCCACAGAAAAGTTTGGGGAGATTATGGACTATTTTTACCTCCCCAGCCCCCACCCTGGTGAATCTATACCGCCATCTGTCCTACCCCTCCCGCCACCAATATTTACTTGCTCAGCTCCAGCAGTAGAAAATGCTGATAAACCCAGTGGCACATGAAGCAACATGACGGATGGAGGATTGGGGGAGGCTGGCTGATCCATGGGACAGGGGGTGCAAGGGGCTGGAGGGGTAAAAGTAGCCCACTGCTGGGTGTGAGGGTTGGTAGTGAAAAAGCACAGCCCCAGGGCTGTGACAAGTGGCTGTGCTTTCCCAGCCCCAGGACTGCGCAGGTAACTGTCCAGAAATTCCACGCCATGGTCTAACCTAAATCAAGTAAGTCTGATACTACATCAATCCAGGTCTATCTTAGATCAGTTTAGCTTTGTCTTCCATCTTCAGACTTATGGAGACAATCATGGAAGACAATCGTCCTTGGCTGTGAGGGATTGCTGATAATTATGACTGTGAAATGGTATAAAAATGGGACTGATGGACATGAAAAGCAGAGAGGGAGCAAAAAAAGGTGCAGCCACAACAGCTTTGGCTTACTTACGCTATACCCACTTAGACTTCTTGCAGTCATGGCTTTGAGCTTGGCCCTGAATCTCAAGAGAAGCCTCTAATAACACCTGCCTCCGTCTTGTAGTTTTACTAGAAACATTTCAGAAACATTAAAAACAGGAGCGGACAGTCAGAAGGCAACTCCTTCAAGGAAGCAATGTGTTTCATAGATAATGAACTTAGAGGGAACCAAATTATGAAAACTGAAACTGCTGCTCAGGACATATGTAACAGATGGAGAGCTGTGGTTGTTTTCAGTGTTATTGCTGACACCCATGAGCCCTCTGAAGGGGTAATTATGTACACTGAGTTAAGTGAAACACCATAAAGCATTTTACTACCATTGTATTAAGACTTCACACCCTATAATAGGGCTGTATGAAATCCATTTTATGGACGGGAAAATAAAACAGATAAGTTAAGAGCTCATATCAGAACTGAAATCATCCAGTCTTTCTTACACTTCCTTCTGATCTCTTACATTCTATCCCCTTACATCAGCTGGCTACAACTACTGCAAAAACAAGTGAATTACAACATCTTGGCAAAGAACATTAGATGTGCTCAGAGGCACAGTTGTTTCTGAGAAGATCAGATACAGAGGCAGAAAGAGCCAAAATTTTCCCTGGGGGAAACATGCTATGGCATCCTACCCGCATAACTGTTCTGTAAGTTGTGAGCTGACCTAACCCAGCAAAAGGAAGGAATTTCACAGAAAAAGTGGCTATATGCCTTTCACACCATTTGTCATATGTAACCAATGCAGACGTCTCATAATAAATGCAGGCAAAAGCTCCCGGAGACATGTTGCTTCAGAGCAGTGAATTTCATCAGTAAAGGTTTTGCTTCTGTTCTGGTCTCTGCAGCTTCTTAGCCTGTCTCTCCTTGCATCTGAATTGCTGAATATAGTTTTAAAAGTTGGCTTTCTGTTGCTCCATCACCTCCCTTTTTCTTCCCCAACACTCTCATGCCAACATGCTCCACATTACCATCTTGGATTCTGCCTTCCCGCTTCCTGACCTTCCTTGTTTCCTGGCTCTGTGACTGGTTCCACTCCTCAGCTCCTGCCACTGGCTCTGACTACCCCTTCCTGGTGGTAAACCAAGTGTGATAGCCTCCAATTACTTTATAGTAACAGCATAAATACAAAGGGAGACTTTTTGCAGACTCCTGCTGCTGAATGGGGCTCAGCTGGTTACTCTGCTCAATCATCACAATAAATCACATGTCTCAAATGTTTCCACAAAGGGCAAAGAAGTTATTCTCATGGAAACATGCAAGCTAAGAGACTACATTCCCGTACTAGTGTGCCCAGGGACAAGGGAACTGTCACATAGAATGAAAGCCAGATTTATCATATAAGGTCAAACCACAGTTTTTGTCACAGAGACACACACAGTTTTCCATGGATATGCTTCACAGTGCAAAAGAAGTGCCTTTGTCATTTTCTATATACAAATTATATACATCCTGTCTGACTTTTACTTTACTTTCCTTCATAAAGAGCAAGCCTCACAGTGTAGGATTCAGTCATCAATCCTGATTTAATTAAGGGTAGGAATTCCCTTGCTCCATCTGGTACTCCCCATTTCCATTCCCTATTTCCATCTCATCTGCTGCAGTATTAATATCTGTATGTTACTATACTGTATTAGTATGCAAGTCTATAGCAGAGAGCCTGACGTGCCCTGCTCTTTTAAGAGAAGAAGCAGCCCAGTGAAGGAGGACTGCAGGCTAGGTAGGGTGTAGTAGCTGCAGGTTGCAGGGCCAACAGGTCAGTTAGGCCAATTGGCACTTGTAGGCAACCCAGGAAAACTGCTGATGGGAAGCGGGCAGAGCCCCAGTAAGATTTAAGCCCAGAGTTTGAGCTGGCAAGCTACTATTTCCCTAGCAGCTGCAAGAGAAGGAGCTTCTGCCCAGAAGAATCACCAGGGAACGTTAGGCCAACTGCTATGTTGTGCGTGGGAACAGTGAGGTTCGAGGAGCTCACAAGGAGCCCAGGGCTAGAAGATATGGCACTATACATATGGAAGATAAAGATAGCTTTCCTTCTTAAAGGGGCAGAAGGCTGTTTCTGCTTTGTGTTTCTCTAATAGCCCAGGGACTTAGGTTTATGTTATAGGTATACCGGTGGTTTGGGTTGGGATTGTAGGGCAGATATATGGAGGTCCCATTAGTGCCTAGGGGTGGCTTTCCCTCCAAGCTGCACGGTGTGCATAGCCACATAGGCTCACTCATGCCACACTGCCAAGTACACCTACTTAGAAGGAATGCTGCCCAAGGAGCATGCAATTGCTTTGAGCCCTGCCAGGCCAGGCTCAAGTAACTAGAGTCCAGAGCTGGTATAGAGTGAGGCCGAAGATCCAGGGACCTGATTCTCAAGGGAGGTGCAGCCAGACAGGGCCAGGCAGACAGGAGTCAGGGGCACAGTGCCTGGGAGGGCTAGACCAGAGCTAGTGCCTCAAAGCCAGGTCTGATATAGCGGGCCTAGCCTAGAAGGCCTAGCTAAGAGTAAAGGGGTGTAGGCTGAGGAAGCCAAAGCTCCAACAAGAGAACAACATTACAATAATACCTGCGAGACTTGGGGCATGGTGTAGGGGAAGATTAGAGCCACACAATTAGCCCTTAAGGCTTGAGGTTCCCTGCAATGGCACAGCTACAGAGTGGGACCCAGCAAGGGGCCTGAGGAATACTGAGATCCAGTAGGGCTCTGGGGAACCCTAGCAGGGGTTTAGCTAAGCTGTGGCCATGTGAAGGCCCAAGGGCAGCCTCCCTTTTAGAACCATAAGAAACATCAAGGCATGGCAGAAGAGATAAAAGGGAGGGCATCCTAAGGGCAGTGTGAAGTCCTCGAGACCCTGACATGGTACAAATTCCAAATAGATTAATAATTTGGCCTTTTAAAAGAAAGCGATGCAACACAAGATATGATTAAAAGTGACTCTCACATCCTTTGTAATTCAGAGGTATGACTGCTGGTTTTGTAGTCATTAGCAAGTTAGGCTGAAACTAGCTACAGCATAGTTATAGCAACACTGCTCCAATGTGACTCCAATTATGACTCCAATGCAGAACACATTTAATAACACTAAACCTGAAAATATTCTGGAAGGAAACAACAACAGTAGAAAAAAAATTCCTTTTTTCATGTTGGAGAGCTAGACTGATGTTCATGGACTCTGGTACACTGCTGTATCTGTGAAGAACCCCAAAAGTATTCAGTGTTCTTTGTGCAGGTGCTATGTGGATTAAGATGCTGATTTACTTGCTTGTAAGTTATCATTCCCCCTTCTATCCAGGGTGGCCAGCTCAAGAATATTTTTTTTACTGACAATCTGCAAGCTTTTTACTTACAATTGAGCTTTTTTAACTGATATGTTTTATATAATATAAGTGTAACCCTTTTGTCAGCCCCTGGCTGGCAGTACCAAGTGCTAGATTCAACTGTAGGGGTGTAGGTTGTAGCCATGTTGGTCTAAGGACATAGGCAGACAAGGTTCAACTGTAGGAATTCTACGTCAGCTGTATTTAGTATTGTGCTTGCTTTCCTTGTCTTCACACATCCAGTCTTTGAATTCACTATCTATAGTCCAAGTAGACTGGAATGTATGTCATTTTTTTACTGTTGCTTTCTTAGCAATAGATTGATCTGCACTTTTAAGATTATCACTTATTATTTTCTCAGCTGCATTTTTAAAAACATGACACTAATGCAAGTAATGGTGAGCTGACAAAAAAGCTTACTTGATTGCAGCAGTGGCTTTACACAATGCTGCTCCCACCCCAAGAGTCCCCTACTTATCTCCCCACACTTAGACCTGCAACTGCACCCCACCCCAGCCCAACCCTCCCATCTTACCTCAACAGGCCCTGTTTTCCCCATCCTCCCATGGACTACCACCAATCACCTCTTCCCCCCCTCCTACACCTCCTGGTTGCACAGCTCTGTCTTATCCATGCTGTCCCCTTCCCTGTCCTGCTTGTTACCTCAGGCTGTCTAGGGCAGCAGAGACCTTTGATGCAAGTAGCCATTACAGGCAAGTAATGGCTGACAGGATGCAGCAGCAGCATGTAGTTGAAGGAGTAGGCAAGGGGGATACAGAGAATCCCATGGGCCACAAAGCCTGGCAGAGAGCTCTCTGCATGGTGCTCAGCTGCACTCCCACTCAAACACAATGTAGTACTGCTCTTCTCTGTCTCAGTCCAGTAACAGATCCAGCCTCATTCTGATAATGGATCTTTAATCAAACTCATGGTTTCTTAGGTTTTTATTTACATTTTTTTCAGACTTTATGGATGTTTTGAGCCTTTTTCTTGACAGACTGTCCATAAGTTTATGGACAGTTGGCAACCCTACTTCTTCCAGGACTAAGCTAAGTCAATTGAACCCAATGAACTAACAAGGTCCAGCTGATCCATACCCTGCAAGGAAAGACTACACACACTTCTGCCCTGCAGCCAGAAAAACTGAATCTAATACACCGAACAGTGCCAGACCTACCCACTTCAGTGAAATTTGTTCCAGGTCTGTTTTAAGGACACTCCCTAGCACTTAAGCCTGCCTGCACAAACTTCTGATCTCTAGTCCTTACACAGCTCCTGTTACAGTAACTCCCCTGGCTCTCAGACTTGGCCTTGACTGATGCCTGGTTAGACCTCCAGTTCAAATTCAGACACTGGGTTTTGGCCTCCACCCCTCAATTGGAATTTGTGTTGCCCTTGGTTGCTCCCAACACTTGGTTCATCCCTGAAACACCACTGATCCTCACTTCAAGCTCCACCCACACGGCATGGCACCTTTATGAATTGTGAGAGCTTCCACCTCAGTCTGGATTCCAGTGTTCAAGCTAACAAACATACTTAAGGGTGTGGAGTGAGGGAAGACTGGGCAAGAGGGAGGATCAGGTTTTATAGTGATGTTGTTTTCTGGAAAATTAAATATAATGCTTCATCTTGAACAACCTAGAGGCTCCACTTTGAGCAGGCAGCAGCGGCACTGGGTGGGGGGCTAAGAGGGGTCTCTGGCAAATTGCGGGGTGTCTGCAGCTCTCACCCCACCCTAGCACAGCCGTCACACACCCTGAGCACAGCCCAGCCCAGTCCACTCCAGGAAGCCTCCCTGGCCCCAGCAAAATTACCTGCTTCCAATGCAGTCAAGGTCTTTGAACCTATCCCTAGTTGCTACCTTGTAAAGTGGGTTCCTTCTATGCAAATATGAGTTATGCATAGTTTTTCAGGAATAAGTCTACCACATAAAGTAGGGGCGAGCAATTATTTTGGGCAGAGGATGACTTACCAGTTTTGGTGAGATGTCAGGTACCTGTACAGTAGTCCAAGAAGACACCACCAAAAAAAGCTGGCTACAATACTCCTCTTGCTACAGAGAGAGATTGTCTGTCAAGTGCAGATCTTAAATGTAAGCCTCTCCAAGAGATGCTAACTTTACTTAAAAGAACTTTAACTACATCCATCCATATGCTGCAGAGAAATTTAATAATCCTTGAGGACTTGTGCTCCTAGAGAATCTTTCCTTGAGCTGTGGCTTCTTGCTATTCCTTCTTGTCTCAAATTTAATCTTACAGCTCTACGCACATTGAAACTGGCTTACTTGTCTGGCAACATGTCCTCCCACTCACTTGTATAAATGTCAGAATGTCATGAAGCCACAAATGCCTTAATAAGCTCTACTCAAAAATTCTCTCTCTCTGAGAAATGTGAGTGCCAATAGCTGCTCTCAGACAAAAGCAGAAATATTAACTCTCACTTCCCTAGAGCTCTTCAAGTTCAGCAATGTCAGCTTCCTAACATTCCCTTACTTTTAGAATTTGTGTATTATATCACAACAGCTTTATGACTACCCACAAAATATTGAGTCAAACCACATAGCATGGGGCAAATTGCCCCCAGTTTACCACAATTGAAACTGGTGAGGCTGTCTGCTGGGGGAATTTGGCCCCACCTGTAAAAATTGGGGAAATATAGTTCCTTTGATCAGATCCGAGTTTCTTCTTTCTAGTACTTAATTACAGCTCTTTACTGAAACACAAACCAATATGCTTTGAGAATAAATAATGTTCAACCAAAAGAGGCTGAGTATAGTCCCAGCAGCCAAGTACAACAGAACAACAAATGTGCACTGTAGGGCTCTTTAAATTCTCCTATTCCTTTCACAGGCTGCCTCTCCCCTTCCCCCACTAGTTCAGGAAAGCTGTGCATCACTTATCCCTGCTCTCTCCTCATATAATTATGTCCAGAGATCCTGTTTTCCTCTGTTTAAAAAATCACAAATTCTCTAATTAAAAAACCCAAAATCTGTGATTAAAATGAAATGCCACTATAAAGATAGGCATCAATTGAACACCGTGTTTTATTGATATATTTATCATTTAAAAGCAGTTTGGAAGCCTACTAGTGCCTCAATCACCATAATAAAATATATTCTAAATATCTATAAATTTTGGCATTTGATTTGGGGCTTTTTATCATGGAAAATCAGAGCTCTCCCTCCTCCCTTTGTTCACCAGGATGCAGATCCAGGCCCCTCACTTTCAAGTCATAGCCCCCCAGCCCTGCCAGTGACAGAGGGGGTCCCCAGCTGCCAGGGCTACAGGGCTAGGAATCCATATCTGCAGCCCCTCACCCTCCACAGCAGCACCCAAACCTGGCTGCTGCTCATGAAAGGTGGCAGCTTCTGTGGCAGAGTGGAGCACGGAGCCCAGCTTCCCCCCCCCCATGGGCTGCATGGTCTAAGCAGAGCCCTTCGGAGGGGGTGGGGACAGGCTGTCCACTGCAGGTTTGGGCTCCCCGCCCTGCTGCCCTTCCCCCAGGGTCTCCACAGCCCAGTGAGTAGGACCTGGCATGACAGGGCAGAACAGGGCTGGGTGGGAAGCTTGTTGTCACCACTGGGAGCTCTGTGCCACCATGGTGAAGTGCCTCCTACCCACCCAGCAGCATCCAGGGGCACAACTTCTCAATGCCACCCCCATTGCTGCTGGTTGGGTGAGGAGGACCTCTCCAGGGCAGTGTGGGCTTGCAGTGGCAAAAAGCTTCTCTGCCTGGCTCCACTCTGCCCTGCCACAGTGGGTCCCACCCGCAGGGCTGTGGAGGTCACATGGAGAAGGCAGGGTAGGAAACCTAAACACACAGTGGTCAGTCCACCCCTACCCCATGTACAAATCTGGGAGACACATGCCGCCCATACTCCCTCCCCCAGGACTGCATGTAGCGGTGGAGAACCAGCCCTATCCCCCACCCTTGGATGAGCTGCCACAGCTCCATCCCACTCCCCTCCAGGGCTCTACAGCCACGCATTCCAGTCCCAGGCCCCAAGCCCCATGCACTGTCCGGACTGGGTAGCACCCCCCGCCCTAGCCCTGCCCAACTCTCTCCCTCCCTTTCTATGGGGGGCTCAAACCCCCCCTGCCAGCTCCCACCAGACTTACCTGCAGGAGCTGCTCTCCAGACTGTCTGGTGGCCATGAGCATGTCTGAGCATGCACATCAACTTAGCACTCCCTACCATCTCACTCCCCCCCACCCAGTCCCTTGCACACTTGGAACTTTGCCAGCCTGCAGAGAGGCTCTCTGCAAAAGTGGAAAATCTGCATGTTTCTCTGTTAAAATGAAAAATCCACATTTTTCTTGGTTGAAAGGGAAACTCCATGTTTTTCCCCATTTTTCTGTGGGAAATAGGAAACCTGGATCCCTGATTATGTCTCAATCTCATCCTAGCAGTGTTTCTGTACTTTCTTTCTTTATTATTTATCTTTATTTATCTTTATTTTTCTTTATTTTCTCTTTTCTCCTCCCCTCCCCCATATAACTAGGATCTGCATGTATGATTGCCCCCCACCACCTACCTTCCCACTTTTCTGCTTGGGAAAGAAGTCTTTCAAAATGCCATCATTTTAAATTGTATGGGGCAAGGGGGTGGACAGACTGAAAAATGGTTTGCAGTTAATCAGATGAAATTCAACAAGGAAAAATACAGATTGAGGATGATTAGCTAGGCTACACTCACCAGCTGCTGCTAGGTGGGGGGCGATCCCCACTACCCCCTGCTGCCCCACACTGCATGGGGGGGTTTCTGTCACAAGCCCCCTGACCTCTCCCGCTCTCCAGTCCCCTCCCATGGCTGCTATGCCTGCACCAGCTCCTGGCCCTTTAAAACAAGTAAAAAACCCCCCGACTCATCGGTTCCTGCTAAACAGGAGGGCAATCCCCACTGTCCCCTCACTGCCCCACACCATGTGGGAGGTTCTTCCATGAGTCCCCAGAAACCCTGAGGCCGCTGCAGGATCCAGTGAGTTTGGGGCTTTTTTTTTTTAAGGGCCGGGAACTGGGGTAGGCAGGGCATCCATGGGGCAGCTGGGAGAGTGGGTGGGGGTTGGGGGCTCATGGAAGAGCTCCCCACATGCCTACTTACCAGCATGGAATCCAGGTCCAGCCCTCTGCTGTAGCCAGTGGGGACTACTTGAATCACCGAAGCTCTCCAAATCTTTTCCAATTGGATTTGGAGAGCTTTGAATCAATTCAAACCTTTTAATTGGTCTTCTGATTCAATTCAAAGATTCAGCCTCCAAATCTCCCCCGAATCAAGTCAGCACCCAAAACTTCACACTGCCCTACTAAGCAGTTCCTGATGGGCTCCAAGATGGCCTTAGCTAACCCACTTAACTGGCTCTAGCTCCTCATTGAAGAAACTGCCCTAGAACCTGATCTGCACAATATACTGGGATTTCTGTCCATAAGCAGCTCCTAACCTAACACCATCTCCCTTTCTCTCCTGCCCCTATCTTAATTCCTGGTTCCCAGCCCTTGCTTCACAATTCCCAGTTACTACTTCCAGCCAGGCTCCAGTTCCTAACATTGGATTTTCTGCTAGTTTTTGGTCTCTAGCATCTGACTTTTTTGGCTTGATTCTGAACTGTAGTCCTTGGGCACATGATCTCAGCCTGGAATATGGGATCAATCTCTTATTCTTGCTTCTGGATTTGGAATTCCTGATTATGGACCTCTGGTATGTGTCCTGTCCCCAGTTTCTGACCACAAGATCCCTGACTCTAGCCAGCAAGCTGAGCTACCCTCAGCATTTCCCTTTGTAGCAAAGGCAAGATTTTCATGAAATTTCACACATGTGCTGAAATGTTGATACAATAAAACAAATACCTTGAGTCTTTAAAATAGCATAGATTACCACTATGGTATGACAAATTAGGCTTATTGTGGAGGGGATACTGTTTTTTCTTGAAAAGTTTTAACAAGCTTTCATCATAAAGCCTACTTTTGGCCTCTCCTTATGACCAGCCTTTGCAGTAACAAATTGTTTGGACTCAAAATTCCATGTATGTGAAAGCAAAAGATTTTTTTTTAAATGTTCAGAGAAAATGCAAACTTTTCTGTTAGGGAAAAACATTGTGATTCAAGGTTAATTTGTCACACTTTCAAAAATTGTTTGTTAATAGCTTTTCAAAATTGTTACAATTCAAAATATAGATTGTAGACAAATTTGTTTAAAAATCAAAAGTCATAACAAAGACTAAGGAAGGTCACTGGACTCTTATTGTCATTAACCTATTTAAAAGAGGCAACAAAGAACTTGGAAAACTCAAAAAAACTAAATTTCAAAATCCATGTAAAGCTGTTAGATAACAATGCATATCCCTACCAAAATGCAATACTTAACAGTAATTCAAAATTACTGTGTCCAAAGGACATAGAAAAGATAGGCTTCAAATTGTATGAAAATATGCAATATTTTATATCTGAACATGACATGACATCTTGTCAATGTGAGACTTGATGCCCTGGTCAGACAAATCAGATAGTCAAGCATATTGTCATGTAGCAAACTTAGTTTCCAAACACAGTATAGGACTACTGAAAACAGCAAAGTAAAGTTAAGGATGTAATAGAGTAGGCATTATTAATTAAACAATAATCCCTATATTAAATATGAAATCAACTAGCTCTTTGCCCTGATGCTGCACAGTTGATTTCTGCTGCCTGAAGTGAACAGGAAGCAGAAGCTACATTCCAGTATAGTAGATACACAGCAAAAAGGCTAGCACTGCTTCAAAATGACAACAACGACAACAAAAAGAAAGAAAGAAAAAATACCTTAGCTGCTGCTTTGGGTCACACAACAGGTTTCACACTCCACTCTTAACTGGCAATGAGAGATCATCCTGTTGTACCACTGTATCAGGGCAGAAACACTTCAAAATTTCTCAACAGATCTTCAGTTACTGTGTACGCTAGAAAAAAAACCACGAGTGCTCAGTGTCAGTTCCTGTCAGCCCCTTCCTTTGGCGCCAAATAATTCTGCTCTTCACAGATCTATTCCAGCAAGAGGGACTGAACAGAAAGCTGCTAACACTGTTTTTAGGACCACTTGAAGTTTATTGTTTTAGAAACAGATGCTCATAAGAGAATTTTTTTTTTTTTTTAAAAAAAAGCTATTCAAGCTCTCTGGAAGAATAATTGCATTTGTTTTTACAAGTTTGTATCACTTCAGCAGTCACTTTACCACAGCCTAATTAGTTGAGGTGATACAAAAACTAGGGAGACTGCATTTTAAGCGTAGTTTCCACAAATGTGTACCTATTTAATAAAATATATAAATCCTTTTGTGCATCTTAATCCTGGTTTAGGCATAAGCTACTTCCAGATCGATTTAAGTTAAAGTAAAGGACATATCCACACAACTTTTTACAATTATTTAACTGTAACTGTATCATTTTGATTTAATCTTTTAATTTTGTGCATAAACAAGGTCTTAAAAATGCTTCCAAATAATGTCTGTCCCTAGTAGATAATTCAGTACTGGGGCTGAAGAATTTGCGCCTAGACGTGCAATAAGTGCTATATGGGTTTACTCCACAGTAATTTATAGTGGAGTAAATTAGCCCTGGGCAGGTATCTACATGTGCAGCCATTTGGGAACAGATTTGCTGTTTAAGGGTATTTATAGACATGCTCCGGGAGGTGTGGGGCTGGCACTTTAATTTACCACCTATGCTAATTAAAAGCACCTGAGTATCTTGTGTGTCAGCATGCCCATGTTGAAAAATGGTGGTGGGGTGCTTTGAAAAGTATCTTTATACTTTTCTTTATACACAGGTTTTTAGCACTTGGTGAAAGGGAGGTTAGACATAGGTGTCTTTTAAAAAAAAATCTGTTATCTCACCAGGAAAGTAAGGTGATTTGGGGGATGGGGAGCAGGGAGGGAGCAGGAGAACGGTGGTCAGGTAGGGAGTGCTAAGATCATGTGCATGCTCAGACATGTGACCACCACTCAGCCTGTATTAAAATCTCTGTACTTAGTAGGTGCTAACTGCAAGCTCTCTGAACTGGTTGTGCTCTCAGTGAGAGCTCCAGTGCCAGACGCTGAAATCTGACTGCTCAGCATCTCTCTCAGCCAAGAGTAGGTTTTCTGGGAAAGTGAATTTCAGTTCCAAGCAAATTTGAGTTTAGAAATACTCT
>JAGPOW010002791.1:31173523-31191565 GCA_030014935.1 Caiman crocodilus
ACTTCTGGGAGATTGGGTGAGGCGGGGAAAGGGGGGAGAAGGCAGATTTGTCAGGAACAACTGTGCATCTGAGAAATTCATGGAAAGAAGGATAAGCATCGAATGTAATTAATAGGTGAGACAACAGCACAGAGGAGGCAATAAATGTGATTTCTTCAGAGGTACATCAACATGGATTAAATCTAGAGGCTTTCAGAAGCAGGGACCTCTTGTTTTGTCACAAGGTAGGAAAAGGGAACACAACAGATTTTGCCATTTCTAATCACATTTTTCTATCTTAGTTCCTTATTTGGGAGGCAGAATCAGCCCCCTAATTAAACAGATCCTACAGTTAGGGGGGAAATGTTAAAGTATCCTGCCACCATTTTTCAGTGCGGGGACACTGATGCATGTGACACCAAAGGCTGCTGGAGAGCATTCATTTCTACACTCCTCAAATGGATTTACAGCACTGTGGAGCAGCATTCCTGCACGTGTATAGGAGCCCTAAAGGAGTCACCTGCTCCAGGCCTCCTCCTGCCCTGCTCTGACCCACTGCAGTAGCCAGGGGGAGCGGGAGACTCCAGACACAGCTGCCTGCAGCTAAGGCCCTCTTTAAAAGCCAGCCCTGTGTGCTGATCCCTGGGCACCTGCCTTTCTGGCCTGAGCAGACTGCAGTGTGCTGACACAGCCCTATGTGACTTTGTTGCCAGAGCCTGTACCCACTGCATGATGGCTGCTCCATCCCCAGAAACCAGGAGCGACGACCAGTGCTCTGGACTTCTACTGGCTGCCCTGCTTGCTTTGCTTTGCTGCCGCAGTAACCACTGCCTGGCCCAGGGAAGTCTCAGCCATGGCTGCCATCCTGCATGGCACAGCACGTGGACAGGCTCACCATTGTGTCTCAGACCCCTACCATGCTGCTGCTGCCCAAGCCCCATGCTACTGCCTGGACCCCAGCAGGGACACCAAAATGTGCACCTAGACATTGCCAACCAGAGCCATCTATGAGCTCCAGGGGCTCCTGCCGCACCGCCTGTGAGCCCACATTGCCTGCCAGGACTGGTGGCTCCACATCATTCAGCAAAATTGGGACAACAAGCAGTGGCTGGAGTTCTTTTGCATGACCCAAGCCACCTTCCAGGAGCTTCTGGAGCAGTTCTGCTTGCATCACCATGCGGCAGCCCCTCCATGTGGACATGTGGCTGGCCATCATCCTGCTTAAGCTGGCCCCGCCCACTAGCCTGCTCTATGTTGGCCACCTCTCCAACCTGGGCAAAGCTGGTGCTGGTCCTGGTGGTGTCTGGTACCCTCCAGGAAGTACTAGGGTATATTGTGCTGTGGGTGAAAAACCCTTAGAGGTGGTGCAGTGTCATGCCCTGGGCTTCCCCTGATGTACTGGAGCCTTGGACAGGACCCTCATCGCCATCACCTGCCTGCCCCTTGGTGACCACCCCTACTACAGCCACTGGGGCTTCCACTTCATAGTGCTGCAGGCCATCATCAACCACCACAGTGCGAGTGCCAGCTAGGCAGGCAGCACTCATGATGCCCACATCTTTTGCAACTCTAAACTACCAGCCTTAGAGAGCGGGCTTTACGTACCAGGGCTGCCAGCTGGGCATAGTGGCAGTCCCACTTCTCTTCATCTGGCACACCACCTACCAACTCCACCTCTGGCTCATGTGGCCCTACACTGGCTAGCTGGGAACCCTGTCAGGCACAATTCAACAGGCGCCTGGGCTGGACCTGTCCGGTGGTGGAGTGTACCTTTGGCTACCTAAAGGGTCGCTGGTGCAGCCTCACCATCAGCCTCAGGGTCATGGAGGCCAACATCCCCCAGGTCACTGTCTCGGCCTGTGTGCAGCATAACACAGGGGGAGCTTTTTTGTGAGGCCTGGGCAGGGGAGGTGCAGCAGATGGAGGACACCTGGCATGGAGGCCCAGGGGGACACCAGCTATAGTAGCAGTGACAGCAATGGGCCCCACCACCAAGGCTCTGGGCAAGCCACACAACTGTCAGCAGGGCCCAGGGCACCATGTGTGAGAGGCAATGATGGACCACTTCCTCCTGCACTTCCCATTGTAGGCCACCTGGATGGTCTCCCCTGAAACCAACTTCACCATACACCCCCAGCACCATGCTCACTGCGGACAGTTTTCAGAAAAGCACTTTATTCCCCTCCATAATCACAGAACCCCATTCTCACCTGCCCCCAACAAGAGAGCTCTTTCCCCCTTCCACTCTGCCCCAGAAGGTCCCATCCTCCCTGAGCTATAGTGCCCCTCTTCAACTTATATAGCGCCTCCAACACCTCCTCCACCCACCACTAATAAAGCACCCTCTTCCCTGTGCAGACTATGTACAGTGATGTGTACCCTCCCAGGGTAGGGAGAAGTGAGGTAAAGGTGCCAGGGGGATGGAGCCTGAGGACAGGCATCCCAACACCCTGGCTTCTGGTCACACCACCATGGGTGCATATGCTGCAATGAGGCCAGTGGGTGGAGAGTTCACCCAGAATCCAGGCCAGCTGCTGCTGTGCCAGAGTGGCTGGCTTCCCCTCATGCAGCCAGCAGGCCACACACACAGTGCAGGCCCTGCTGCAAGTAGGTCCTTCTCCAGGGCCACATGGAGCTGGGGCAAGCAGCTGAGCAGAGTCCAGGCTGGAGGTCTGGCTAGCAGGGGACTGGGCCCCTGGAGGCATCACTGCACCTCAGCCCAAGCCCATTGTGGGCCTTGCTGCTGGGTAGTGGATTGCTGCCAGGGAGCAGATGAGGCTGTGGCCAAGGGCTGGGCAGTGGGCAGCATGAAGGTAATCTCTAGGACCATGATAGTGTTCAGTGTTGGCACTGGATTTATGACCCAGATACCTTGTTCCAGACAGACCCAAGCCCTCTGACCAACCATGACCTCGCCATTCATTAATAGGCAAATTTTATTGATACACAATGATAAGAATAATGCAAACAATCCTATATCTACCAGTCCCAGGGTTCAGATAGTCAAGGTATATCTGGCCAGTATGCAAGCTTCACTCTAAGGTTCTCTCTTCAATGTCAGATGTAAGTAACTTGGAGGTCAGAGGCAGGGCTTACCAGATGGGGATGGCAGACTTCACCAGATGCCCGTGTCTGATCCCACTGGCAATGATGATATGCAGTTTCCACCAGTACTCTTGGGTACAGGGGCACAGCACCTGGCTACTCAGGCAGTGCCCCCCTCTGGGGAGGAGCTGGAGCTCCTCAGGGTAAGTGATGCCATTCATGGGCTGTCCCCCTGAGGGGCCCTCCCCCACTGAAGTCTCACTGCCACTGCTAGGCCACAGCAGAGGCCCAAGCAGGCTGCCCAAGCTGGAGAACATGGTGCAGCTCTGTCCAAGGTCCTGGGGAGTGAGGATGTGGTTGAGCTGGCCCTGCAGGTAGCCCCCAGCTAGTGGTTGTGGTTGGTGATGCAGACCCAGTGTACCCACAAGGTTTTGACCTTTATGCAGCACTGGCAAGCTAATGGATTATGCCCACACTCCCACATGCAGCCTGTCAGGGCCTCATAGATGTAAGCATTGGACTGCCTGCCTTGGGTAAACCAGCTCTGGACCACGGCATTCCCCTGAGGTCTATGGCCTTGTCCTGGGACCAGATGGGCCCCAGGAATGTGGTTTTTGGCATTGGGGAAGATGCCAGTGTGGCTCCCTCAATGGCCCTTGGGGGCTCTAACTGTGAGTCTGGGTGCTGTTGGACCTTAGCAGGTGCCTGAAGCACAGGGGTATGGTGTATGGCAAGAAGATGGGTGGTGAGGCTGGCCTGGGGCCCAGCACCAGGTCCATGAGGCTTCTGTGGCTGGCATGGGGTCACTGCTATAGGACTCAGTGGCCAGAGACAGGTAGCAGGTGGAACAGACTGTGAGGTCACAGCACGATTTTAAAGGCCAGGCTGGAGCAGGCAAACAGTCACCTGGGGGAGCAGGCAAACAGCTCTGGGGTTGGAGAAGCTGCAAGCCCCATGCTCTTGGGGCAAGCTTGGTGGTGGGACTGACTAGGAGCAAATTACCATGGGTCTGGGCTAAAGGGTTCCGGTCACTGTCTACATGTGTTCTATTGTGCAGTAACTACTGTGCAGTTAATTTACTACCTGCATTTGCAGATTGTAAACTAACCATGCAGTAGATTAATTTACTGTGCAGTAAGCACCTGCACACATCAACAGTAGTGCTTTATTGCACAGTGAACTAGTCTTCTGCACAGTAAAGCATCTGATGTAGACACACCAACTGCGACTTCAATGTGTCAAAATTTCGAACAGAATAATTTCTGTTTCATTATTTGCCTAGAGAATATATACAGTGTATTCTAGAAAACCATCTTAAATGAGAATCTATTGAACTTGAATGGAAGTTACACAATTTTAGTGCAGCAATTAATTGTTTATAAACATTTACCACAAATTCAATTGTTTTTAATTATCCTAAACAACATGCTCATAAAGCCAAAGGACAGGATAAATATTTTCTTTGGCTAACATTCCAGGCCTATTCCAAAGCTTAAACCAAGCCAGATGCATTTTTATTCCCAACATAAAACTTGATATCAAATTTCACTCCCAGCAGTGAATAGCTGCCCCAGTCTCAATATGCCATATTGGTCTGTACCAGGATGCCAGGGTGCACCTGCTCCTTTAAGAGCGCAAGCAGTCAGAGAGACAGCTTACAGGTGGGAAGGGGGATAATGGTGGAGTCATCTGACCAGCAGAGGGCAGGGCTGGAGCTATACAAGCCCAAAACCTTAGCTGGTTCTACAGTCTAGCCTTGGGAGCCATGAGAAGAGAAGGGCCTGGCAATAGAGTAGTGGGGGTAAGTGACTCTAAAGGTCTGGGAACAGAAGAAAGCTGCCTGGGGCAGAAAAAAGGGTCTGTTTGTCCAGGCAGGGGTTCCTATTTTAAGTCCAGTAGAGATGTGCAAAATGGGCTGTATGTGATTTGGATTCAGATTCGGATTTGGTCTGAATCGGGGACAGTGATCTAATTTGTTGATTCGGATCACTGTCCCCAATTTGATTCGGCTGAAGCCACATCTGAAGATTCAATGCTGATTTGGAGAATCAGTGATTTAGCCATAGGCACAGCTTTAAATGTTTTTTCTACATACCTCAAGATACTAGGCGCAGCTCATGAACACTGTGATACTGGGCAGGTGGACCATCCCACAGGAGTTGCCGGGGGGGCGCATGCTCAGCGGTGAACCCAGCAGTGGACCAGAAATACTTCTGGTCCACTTCTGGGTCCACCAGGGAGAGTGCAGGGCTCCCCTGTGGCTCCCTGGCTCAGCGATTGGGAGGAGGTGGAGGGAGACCCCAGATACATGCCTATAGACCCAGGTACCAGTTGCTGAGCCAGGCAGGGTGAGGGGCCTGCATGCTCCCCAGCAGACCCAGAACTGGACTGTGCTTCTGGTCCATTTCTGAGTCTGCTGCTAAGCATGCTGGGGAGCCCCCCATGCTCCTGAGGGACACTCCATCTGCCCCAACATCACAGCATTCACAAACTGCCTGGTACCTAGTGGTATGTAGAAAAAACATTTAAATTTGTCTCTATGTCTAAATCTCTGAATCTTTCCAAATCAATTTGGAGGGTTCCAACTTGATTTGGAGCAACTAAAGGATCTCCTGATTTGACTCAGATTTGGAGATTCAGCCACCGAATCAGGCTGAATCTCCACTGAAACAAATCAAGGACCAAAGCTTGGCATAGCCCTGAAACCCAGAGAGAGTTTGGGCATCTGCCAGAAGACAGAGGTGTTTTGCTCAAAGTCTACTTAGAAAGCCAATAGCCCAAGAGGAGCTTTAAGCACAGCATGCTAGGGCTGGTAGTCCAATTGTCCCAAGACTAGGACCCAGGAGGGGCCAAAGATCCAAAAGGGACCACCATCAGGGACTGAGAGGGTCAGGGACCTGCAGGCAGGGAGGCTGGAAGCTAGGTGCCAGGTTCTGTACTGTGGGACCACAAAGAACATAGAGGAAGAAGGCCAATAAGGCCAAGACATTTACAGAGTGAATAATGTTACAGTAACACCTGTGAGGTTTGGGGACTGATGTAAGGGATGAGTGAAGCCATAAAATCTACCATTAAGGTTCCCTGCAGGGGTATAGGCAAGCTGAGAAGCCCCTGTTAGGTTTGAGGGCCAGGCTGAGAAGAAGGGGATCCGGGAGGAGCCTAGAAGTGACATAGGCTCTCTCTGACAGCCCATGAGCAGTCTCCCTTGTACTATCCTTAATAAGAACAAAGCCAAGTGAACAAGGGAGGGCCAGATTAGAGCCTGAACCAGGCAGGGAATGCAAAGCTGCAAGAGGATATCATGGCCACCCCTGTGGCCCCAATCCTGCTACACTTTCCCATTCCCAGATCACTTCTTTGCCAACTCTGAATGTAATTTTCAGTCTCCCTTTTTTTATTTCTAGCCCTTGCCTTTGCGTTTTAGTAGTGAATAAACTCATGTGGTCATCATCATCCCCAACCCCCATAATGTTCACTGCTCACAGGCTTCTTCTCCCTTGCAAAACTATATTTATCTAATGACCAGCCTCTATCTAAATGCCTAATCTACTGTAACTCCACGGTAAAACCAACAACACACAGTTTGTTTGATAATCAAGCAAGCATACTGCTTTGTTTGATTTTAAGTGGTTTGCCTTATTAGTTTGACTATGATTTTTATAAAAAAGTTGCCAAACACTTAGTATTCCTTTACTTATGGTCAGATTTCGTTGATTCTTTTTACTACAATTGTTCCGGCGCTTACATGACACGTATTTCTAACCAATTTACTTTGTAGTTTGGTATTTGAAATGTACTTTTTTTTTAAACTACACCATTAGCTATTTTATTGACTAGAAGATATCTGAGAAGCTAACACTAATGATTATTTTCTTGATAATTCCCAAACTAAGGCAATATCTGTTGCAGTTGTATCATACACCAGTTTGTTTCTGGGGACAGATCTGATGCAACTCATGTAGACCCTTTTCATGGTAGAAAATCTTGTTCCTGTGTCCAACTAATTCAGCTATGAAGTGGCTATGCTAGTTTTAGTAGTGGTAGAAGTATCAGTGCAGATGGAGTTCAAGCATTTTGAATCCTCCTGTAATAAAACCTTAACTCATGATGGAATTCAAGCATTTTTACTGCTAACCACACTAGCACTTAACTGGCACAGGTCAACTTCACCACTGCTAGACTCTGAATATAAGCTTTTGTAATGGCAGTGCACTCCACTGAAGCAGTTTTGAACTTTTCATTCACTCTGACTGCTCTGTGATATTTGTATGCTTTTCTAGGCCAGAACATCATTTGCCCTGAATATCAGTCCTTTTAAGTTGTATGAACAGGTCAGTCCTGGATTAAGCTATAGGTGGGACCTACCAAACTTGCAATTGCACAATTTTGTGGAAACTGAATTTGGGTGGGCTCTGCAAAAAATGGTGGGCTCTGGCTTTTTTTTTTTTTTTTTATTTTATTGTTGGGGGGGGGGGAGCTTGCTGCAAAACTAACAACAAACACCCCCCCCCCAAACCTGATAATCAGTCTTGGAACACAGGGGAAAGGAGGCAGGGAGGAAGTGGGGGGGGGCAGAGGGAGCGGCTCACAGCAAGATATACAGAGGCTGCAGGCATTTTGGCTTGTTCTTGTGGCAGCAGCCAGGTGCCCCAGATGCCAGGCCTTTTCTTACTGGGTCCTGAGACAGCTGAACCAGGCATACGTGCACTGGATCTGGCAAGGAGGGTGGGCCTAATCCAGCCTGCAGACCTGGCCCTGCACTATTTGACTAGCCCATAGACCAGACCTGCACCACTTTTCCAGCCAGATGAGTTTGACACTCCTGAAGTAGGACATGCAGTTAGTGGGATCTCCGTTCATTCAGAAAACAAACTTCCAGGCATTTTCTTCTACTCTCTTTCATTTAGGTCTTGCAATGAAATGGTGTTTAATTTGTACTTGCCTTTATTTACTGAATTTCCAGTGAATTCTTAGTTTCTTCCCATGTAGGCATTGTTTCAACTGGAAGTTATCAAAGGTATGAAATATAAATAGTTCATGAACTGAATTTAATACTCTAATATATTTACTTATTTTTTTATTGGAATTTATTAAATAGTTTTTGATAGCAGTTTCCCTCCAATCAGCAACCACTAAAGCTACACTAGTTAACAGAATTCTAGTTTGAAAGGCATAAACTCAACTAGTGCAGCTTTCCTTCTCTATTCCTGGCTTGCATACACACAGATCACAAACTGACAGCAGACTACCAGATGCTGAATCTGAAAGCCAAAAAAGAGGCTGCAGATGGGTAATTTTCATCCTCTAATGAATCAGAAGAGGATACACCTGCCTGCTTTTATCTGTTCCTGTTTTGAACACAATGTACAACATCTTACAATGTCATAAAAGCTTTAAAGTCAGCAGAAAGCAAGTATCAAAGTCAAAGCTAACCATAGATTCACTGATCTCTAGTACTCTGACTTGAAATTTGCTTTTGACATTTGCTAAGAAGAAAGAAAGATGCAGCAAGTCAAGCAAGGTGGGATATTCAGAGACAAGGACGCTGAACTGAAGGGTGTATGCAAAATCTTTTTGTGAAATACTTTCTTGCAACTTTTTTTTGGTTAAGGCTCATCATGAGGCCCGCATACAAACCTGATGAGAGTGAAGTTTTTTCCTGATTACTTGCTTAAGTACACATTTGGCTCACAGAAGACTTCACACATATGTAACTTTTCTGCTTTTTGATTCCAGAAAATATGAAGACTTTAAAGGGGGAGTTCCCCCTTGGAAATGCTGTAAGTTTTAAAGTGTAATTTGTTTTGTGTATAGTTTGGAATCTTCATTACTGACAGTGCATGGAGTGTCACGGTTATTAAATCTGTTTCTATACAACTTTAAGTGTGGGTCTGCTTTCATTACAGTTTCTGAAAAACCATTTTACATCTATGTAGAAAGTAATTTATGTAACAGTACACAGAATAAAAACAAGAGTCATATTCAATAAAAGTGCCACAAAGTGGCAGTAACTTCCAAGTTGAAGACGTAATCTAACAAGAAGTGGAATTTTGCAAATTTGTTAACAGACTGTGCCTGCCTGATATTGAGTATACACTTATGTGCCGCCTTAGCATGTGCACCTGGTGTTGGGTGTTGCATGGGATTTTGTGACCTCTGGAGGGGTCCTAGATCACCCTGGGAAAAGTCCAGAAACTCTCCTGCCATGACTTTGATCAAATCTTCAATGGTGGGTTCCCCTTCTGAGGACTCTCCCACGTAGGTCACACCTCTTGATGGGTATCCATGGGGCTTCACCTCCCCTACGCCCCTTCCATATGCCAGCCTCCAGGACGAGTCAGTCGGTCTTTGTGTGGCTTGCCTTCTGGTTGCATCAGTCCTAGTTCTTCATGTCACCTGTGCTCCTGGGGCAGTTGGTTCACCCTGGCCTTCCACTGTTTCTTCATGGCCAGGCAGCCAACCGTCATGAGTCTGAGGCTACTCCCATCTCCTGGAGTGCTTTTTGTGCCCCAGCCAAAGCAAAAGAAGAAAAAAACCCCAAAGAACAAAAAGATGAAAAAAGGACAAACAAGGAAGAAAAACTAAGGGAGTGGGCTAGCAGCCTCTCCTCTCTTACAACCCCTGTTGACTGGGGCTTGAGCCATCCCTCGATGCTGCTCCAGGTCCTCCTTCCTATTGAGGACCTCTTTTCCTTCCCTGGTGCTGGCTCTTTGGCTGCATGCTGGCACTGTCTGCACTTGGCGTGGCGAGCACCTTCCTCGTCAACCATCTCCCCCACTCTCCTTCCATCTCTGCCAGTGCTGGCTTTTATTCTGGCCAGGTAGCATTCTCCAATGACATCAGCTGCCTGAGCTGGCTCCAACTGGAAGTAAGCATGCCTTACAAACCCCCTGGGTGGCTCTGCTTTGTCCTGTGCTTTCCAGCCTGAAATTGGTAAATGTACCCTGGTTTCAGGGTTTCTTTGTGGGCTTGGATCACCCTCATCCCCTGTCCTACCATGGTGAGGGTTCCCTGTCCCCTTGGACATAGACATTGGAGACATGTAGGGGATGCACACAGGTGCACATGAATCCCCTGAAATTGATCACGCACCCTCTGGAAGCATCAGCCACAAAACTGGAAGTGCCAGCAGAAGCGCACTTCTGGTTTCACCTCTGGCTTGGCAATCAGCTGCTGGGGAACCCCCCGCCCTTGCCAATCAGCAATCAGTGGCTGGGGGACCCTCCCCCATCAGTGATCTGGTGCCCACTCCCCGACTTGGGAGGCATCTGTCGCCCATGTTAACAGATTATGAAAAATACAGGTATGAAGGGAGGAGGTGTTTTTGTAAGTCTACTCATGAATAAGTGATACAAGATACTTGCATTTATGCATAATGATTACAAATTTTGATCCACTTAGTGTTCTGAACTTTTAGAAGTACTGGCATTATACACAACTTGTAGTGACACTTCAGAGTAGATCTGTTGTAACAGTTTGATATTTGCACATAGAAAGGTGTTTTGTTTTAATTGCCAACATTGCCAATTCACCTTGGGACCAAAAATTCAAATCTAAAGTGATTAGATGATAAAGAGAATCACAAGAACCAGCAATTGAAAAATGAGGCCAGATTCAAAAATAATCAGATTACAAATAAAGCACTGTTTTGTAACAGTGAAAGTGATTAAGCACCACAATAAAACTTCCAAGAGAAGTGGTAGACTGTCCATTTCTTAGGGTCCTCAACACAAGCTCTAGACAAACTAGCTAGATTCAATTCCCTGCTCTACCCATGAACCAGGATGGAGTTGTAATTCCTTCTCTCCTGCTGAAGCTACATCATTGTTTATGGACTCAAATATTCATTGGTTCAGAGAGAGGGACAGAGTAAGCATGGCTCTCTAGCCTACTAGGTATGGTACTCATTTAGAAAGGGAGAGTCCTTGCCCTGCTGAAGTATTATCAGTTAAGTATTATCAATAATTCACTATTCTATATTGTGCAGGGGAGCAAGGACTGGAACTCAGGTCTCCCACATGGTTTTATCAGTGAACTAATGGATGGAAAGAGACACAGCTATTATCTCTTCTGGCCCTGTTACATATGGGTCCCAGTCTAAGACAGGTATCAAGCTGCTCAGCACTGTCAAGACTGAGACACTAGTGATTCCCCCTCAGAAGTAGAACGTGGGTAACTAGAGAGGTTGAAGACTTATGCACCTCCAGGATAAGGCAAGAGCTGAGGGGAGCATCTCAATTTTGGAATTTAGCCTCTTGATCCTTTTGTAAATCTAGCCTTCAGTCACGGCGCCTTATTTCCATCTACAAAACCATACTTTACCTTACAGGAATACTGTGAGAATAAAAATGTTAAAAGATCATGAGGGGCTCTGAATATTACAGCAGTGAGAGTCATATTCATACCTAACTCAGCTCTGCGTATATGTCTCAAAGTTACATTTAACACAAAAGAAAGTTATCAACCAAAATAATGCAACAATCACAGCTCAGTCAAGAGAATAATGGTGCCTCATGTCACAGCAGCAGCAGCTCCCTGTCCCATCAGTACTTTTCATGTGTCATCCCTCGGAAGTGGCCAGTCCCCAGTACTTACTACTGTATAGCGCCATGGCAGAAACAGCAGAAAAGTCCACATCTAACCTACAATTCCATATGTTACAAACACAAACAAAGAATGCATCCAAGGGTTTGTCTACATGTCAGCAAAGCCCAAGCATAGACACAGCTTTAAACGGTTTTTTCTACACACCTCTAGGTACCAGGCAGCCTGTGAATGCTGCAATGGTGGGGTGGTGGGGTGGATGGTGCAACGGTGGGGTGGATGGAGTGTCCCACAGGAGCATGGGGGACTCTCCAGCATGCTTGGCAACAGACCCAAAAGTGCCTTTCTGGTCCACTTCTGAGTCCACTGGGGAGCAAGCTGCACCCCTCTCCAGCTCAGCCACTGGTGCCTCCTGGGTTTTGAAGGGACACCCTGGGTTCCCCTGCAACTAATCACCAAGCCAGAGGGCTTGGGGGGGGAGGGGGGGCTACACATTCCCTGGTGGACCCAGAAGTGGACCGTAAGTACTTCTGGTCCACTTCTGGGTTCACCGTCAAGCATGTGGAGGGCCCCCCTACACTCCTGTGGGATGTTCCATTCACTCCAGCATCACAGCATTCACAAGCCGTGCCTTAAGGTATGTTGAAAAAGCATTTAAAGCTGTGCCTATGTCTGAATCACTGATTCTCTGATTCAGCATCAAATCTTCAGATTCAGATTCGGCTGAATGGAATCCAGGACAGTGATATGAATCAACGAATTGAATCACTGTCCCTGATTTGGGCCAAATCCAAATGTGAATCGATTAGGGCCCACTTCACACATCCCTACTAATTAGTATAGCCATGTTGACAGAACGTTGACAGACCTGGCCTGAAGCTTTTAAGCTAGGAAAATAAGCTTACAGATAAGAATGTGGACCCTTTACACTTGTATTTTTACTAACTGTTCCTGCCACAAGTTGCTAAAATAATTATGTGGAAGTGAAACATCATACTGTTCAGACAAAACAGAACAGTTTCATCTACTGAAAAGACTCATGCAGTGCTCTCAGTGGAGAGAAAATTAATAGCTCTGGCCTTATGTTTACAGTGTTCCAAATTGCTCAGGTTCTTCTGTAGTCTATAGGAACAAACCTACATGGTTACTGTATGATTACTATCACCCTTATTATCAGTCATTACTTCCTATATGTCAGTACTTGTACAAGCTAATAGACATTTTTGCACACGCTATTCTGCACTTGTGTCTAAAAACTACTATGTGATTGTTTGCTTTTTACTTGCTTTGTTTATTTTAGTTAGGATTTTGTTATTAAGACCAACAAATGGTACAAAAACTTAATTAGACAATTAATTTTGTCCATATTCTCTTTTTCTTGTGCATTGCAACAAAATAATGAGAACACTGATTCAGGCAGATCTTCACAACTAAGGTATGTTTCATTTAAAATGTACATGTAGCAAAATTCTACTAACAGGAGAAGGGAGAATTGAGCTTATTCCCTAACGAACAATTTTAAAGGTACAGTTAAAACTATCCTTTACTCCCCTTGGGGGTAAAAGGCTTGTTTATTTTCAGGCATCTTCCAGAGGCAAACTAAATAGCTGAAGCCTGAGCATGAAAAATCCTTGCCTCTATTCCTGGACCACCATGGCTACAACATCACTCTAACACTACCAAGAGAAACCAAAACACTGAACAGTACGGCAGCAGGTTTTTTCTACTTCAAAGCTCTTTGCCTCTTTGCAATTTAGGGGATGGAAGGCACCTGCTCCACTCCTTTGAACATTTACACAGAATCAAGCAAGGTCCACAGGGTAAGTATACGACAAGATGAGCCTCAAGAGGCATGAAGTACAGAACTGTTCTCCTGTGAACTTTAAGAACTAAGTGTATGTAGAGGAGTGCAACTCAAGTTTGTATCTGAGTGTTACTTGTCATAGAGAAAGGCCACTCACCTTAGATATTTCTACCAGCTGTAACTGGGAGCATCTACACAAGTGCTCCAGAGTGGAGGGTCAGGGGGATGGGACACTTTAATTAGAGAAGCCCACAGAGGCTCCCAGAGCCACTCTAATTAAAGCACCAGCAAAGTCATGTATAGTCAGTGTCCTGTGCTTCAAAACAGTGGTGGAGGCACTTTAACTAAAGTTCGTTTGATGAACTTTAGTTTAAGTGCCCCACTATAATTTTGAAGCATGGGGACACTGAATATGTCTGATGCAGAGGCTGCTGGAGCATGCTAATTGGGACACTCCAGCAGACTCAATTCATAATAGTCTGCTCTGAGTGGAGGTCCATCATGTATATAGATGATCCAGAAGCCTATCTTTCACCAAAGTGTGATAAAACTTCCTGAAATGTGAGACACTAGTGTGAGGAGAGAAAAGAGATCAGGGAAATGGGGACTGAGACTGCATCAGGAGAGAGGTGCTTCTGTAGCAGCTGTTCTTTGAAGTTAGAAGGTGTGATGCACTGAAGAAAGGAGAGCAAACAGAGATTGGAGAGAAGAGGAGCCATGGTGTGAAGACTGGGACGGAGGGGTCCCAGGAGTCAGCTCTAGCTAGAAGAGAGGGACTCAACCAGGAGGGAAAACCACGAGCCCTTGAAGAAGTGAGGACAGTCAATTTGCCTAGATGAAGAGAGATGTGGCAGAAGCCATGAGAAAAACAAACAAACAAACAAAAGAAAACAACGGCTGATTCCCAGTGGTGTAAATTAAGGTTAAGTATATTTTTTTCTGTTTTGTTTCCCCGGTCTCATTTGGAATCTTGATTTGGACAGTTGGTGCTCTGGTAGCCAAAAGAAAAAAGGGGAGAAAAGAAGCAAGAGACTGAAGAAAGTTTCTTTGTAGTTTAATAAAAGAAAAGTTTAAACAGTTCAAATAGTTGACTTTACCTAATTTTATGCATGTTGTTTTATGTTAAATAAACACAACAAAGTGTCCTGGAAAATTGATAAATAAAAACATTTAAAAGATATTCTGTTTTACAATAAAGTGAATTGATCAACCACATTTTAAAAAATGGGGATTCTTTTTTTAGTGCTAAAGAGTCTGGGGGTCCAGAGGAGCAGGAAGCAAGATATCAATCAAAAAGAAAAATTTCTATCTATATTGCTGGAGTTATTCTGCATTGGTAACACCTCCTGAATGATAACATTGAATTAGAACAAGACATGGCAAGCGAGAGTCAGATTTAAAACACGGAAGTGCTCCAGTTGGGCTACCTGATAGGTAAGATAAAAAAAACCCTCAAAATCTCAAGTAAAAAGGAAAAACCCCACACTAGCTTGGCTGATATAGGAAGCAAAAGTTGTAAAACATGTCGTAAAGGAAGATCCCACAGTGTATCTAACCTGGCAAGCAAGAGAAAATACTTGAGGTGAATCTTTTAACATGAGATTAGCATTACATTATGTTGTTTAAGATTTCATTCCTTTTGGAACAGCACCTCCTTCCCCAACCCCAAAACTGGTATTATTACACTTTACAGAGGGGGAAAACAGCAGTGCTTTGGAGATAAATAATTTCCATTAAGTGCTTAGTCCCAGAATCTATGAATTAGTCTGATAAACGGTGCTAGCTAACAAGTTGACTGCACCATAGGAAATCAGCACTTGGTTACTATGAGGTCCCAAAGGTGGTAGAGTAATTAGAATACCTGCGATACAAATCCTCCAACATGTGACAATTCACAACATGGTGCTTAAATGAGTTTTGACTGCACAGATCTTCTCTGATAATTATGATTGCTTTGAAATACAGAGCTTGAGGTGAAAAAAAAGATGAAGGATAAAATATTTTGGTGCTTTTGGGTAGCTGTCTCCTAAACCCTTGATTTTAAATGTTAGGTGGTGCTTATTTTTATTTTTCAGAGAGGTAGCTAATGGTATTTTGTGAGCTCAGGCTCACAAAAGCTTATGCATTTCTGATTTAATTGCCCTGTAAGGTACATCGCTACCCTGCCTTTTTTTTTTTTTCAGATAGTCAGTTGGACCAAAACCCCTTGGTCCAAGAATGAAGTTGCATCTGTTTTACTCATAGCAGCTAGATATGGTCAGATTTACAAACAGAAAGTTCTTTTTTAGAAATTTATTTCACCAGACCAAAATTTGTTGAAACGGGACTCACTGGACTAAAAGCCAGGAGTCCAGTCCTTACCTTAGTTTTGAAATTGTTATAAGTCATTTTACATTTATTTTCCATATGCACAAGCCATTCAGTAAGATGGAAGCAAGTACTTCAGATGAGATGATTGCAAGGCAAAAAATTAAGGAGGAGCAGTCCATCTGAGCTACATGTCCCATTAGCCAGGTATGATTAAAACACACCATTTCTCTAATCAGTGGCACACAAAGGAATGATGTGGCTAGCATCTTATGTTACCTTTGACTTCCCAGCCCAACAGGGCAGGTACCCATATACAGCTGCGTTCATGGAGG
Source organism: Caiman crocodilus (assembly GCA_030014935.1). NCBI lineage: Eukaryota > Metazoa > Chordata > Crocodylia > Alligatoridae > Caiman > Caiman crocodilus. The sequence continues at coordinate 31,189,538 of JAGPOW010002791.1, forward strand.
AAGCCTTTGTTGCAAGTCCAGAGTGAAGTATGAAATAATCTCTTCCCATTTTAAAGAGATGGGAGCCCAAGAAGGGTGGCTGTGCCTTAAGGAAATGATCCTTCGGGCACAGAGGCAGATGATCCTGATGTGAGGAAAAAGAGGGAAAGGGGCCAAAAAGCTTCCCTGGCTGACCGGAGAAATCCAGAGCAGCTTACAGGCTAAAAGGGGAGCATATAACAAGTGGAAACAGGGACAGATTACCAAAGAGGAGTATACCTCCTCTGCTCGTGCTTGTAGGGAGGCAGTTAGATAGGCCAAAGCTACCATGGAGCTGCGGATGGTATCCCAAGTTAGGATAACAAGAAATTGTTTTTCAGCTATATAGGGAGTAAAAGGAAGGCCCAAGGTGGAATAGGACCCCTACTAAATGGGCATAAGCAATTGGTGACAGACAGGGAGGACAAGGCTGAACTCCTCAATGAGTTCTTTGCCTCAGTGTTCCTAAGCGAGGGGCAAGACAAGGCTCTCACTGGGATTGTAGAGAGGAAGCAGCAAGACACCAGACTACCAAGCATAGACCCTGAGATGCTGCAGAGTCACTTGGAGGAACTGGTTGCATTTAAGTTGGCAGGCCCGGATGAGCTCCATCGGAGGGTGCTGAAGGCACTGGCTGACATCATTGCGCAGTCACTGGCGGGAATATTTGAACACTCGTTGCGCATGGGCCAGGACCCAGAGGACTGGAAAAGGGCCAATGTGGTCCACATTTTCAAGAAGGGGAGGAAGAAGGACCCAGGCAACTATAGGCTAGTTAGTCTCACCTACATCCTTGGCAAAGTTTTTGAAAAAATTATCAAGGCTCACATTTGCGAGAGCCCGGCAGGAAAACTTATGCTGAGGGGAAACCAGCACGGGTACATAGCAGGAAGATCATGCCTGACTAATCTAGTCTCTTTTTATGACCAGGTTACAAAACACTTGGACACAGGAGTAGGGGTTGACATCACATACTTAGACTTCAGGAAGGCCTTTGATACGATATCCCACACCATACTGGTGAACAAGTTAAGAGGCTGTGACTTGGATGACTACACAGTCTGGTGGGTGGCAAATTGGCTAGAGGGTCGTACCCAGAGAGTTGTAGTGGATGGGTTGGTATCGAACTGGAAGGGTGTGGGCAGTGGAGTCCCGCAGGGCTCGGTCCTTGGACTGATATGCTTCAATGTCTTCATCAGCGACTTGGATGAGGGAGTGAAGTGTACTCTGTCCAAGTCTGCGAGTGACACAAAACTGTGGGGAGAAGAGGACATGCCAGAGGGCAGGGAACAGCTACAGGCAGACCTGGACAGGTTGGACAAATGGGCAGAAAACAATAGAATGCAATTCAACAGGGAGAAATGCAAAGTGCTGCACCTAGGGAGGAGAAATGTCCAGCATACCTACTGCCTGGGAAATGACCTGCTTGGTGGAATGGGAAGCAGAAAGGGATCTTGGAGTCCTAGTGGACTCCTAGTTGGAGTCCTAGTGGACTCCAAGATGAACATGAGTCAGCAGTGTGATGAAGCCATCAGAAAAGCTAATGGCACTTTATCATGCAGCAGCAGATGCATGATGAACAGATCCAAGGAGGTGATTCTTCCCCTCTATCGGGCACTGGTCAGACCGCAGTTGGAATACTGTGTTCATTTTTGGGTGCCACACTGCAAGAGAGATGTGGATAACCTGAAGAGGGACCAGAGAAGGGCCACTCGTATGATTAAGGGCTTGCAGGCCAAGCCCTATGAGGAGAGACTGGGGCACCTGGATCTCTTCAGCCTCCACAAGACAAGGTTGAGAGGCGACCTTGTGGCTGCCTATAAGCTCATCACAGGGGCGCAGAAGGGAATTGGTGAGGTTTTATTCACCAAGGCGCCCCTGGGGGTTACAAGAAATAATGGCCATAAGCTGGCAGAGAGCAGATTTAGACTAGACATTAGGAAGAACTTCTTCACAGTTAGAGTGGCCAAGGTCTGGAATGGGCTCCCAAGGGAGGTGGTGCTCTCCCCT
>JAGPOW010002791.1:31192264-31211235 GCA_030014935.1 Caiman crocodilus
GAGACTGACAGGCCTGTAGTTCTCCAGGTCCTCCTTCCTCCCCTTCTTAAAGATGGGGACCACATTGGCCACCTTCCAGTCCTCCAGCACTTGTCCAGAGCTCCAAGAGCGCTCGTGTAACCAAGCCAAGGGCTCAGCCATCACCCCCGCCAGCTCCCTCAGCACCCTTGGGTGTAGGTCATCCCGGCCTGCCAACTTAAAGACATCCAGCCCTTCCAGAAGCCCTTCCACCAGATCAACCCTCACCCACGGCCTAGCAGTGATTCCCGAGGGGGAATACAGGCTTCCAATAGGAGGGAAATCCCGGTCCCTCCTCAGGAAGACCGAGGCAAAGAACCCATTGAAGATTTCCACCTTCCCATCGGCTGCGAGCACCAGGTTGCCCAACGAGTCCCTCAGGGGACCCGACTTTGCCCAGGGCTCTCTTTTTGCTCCCCACATACTTGAAAAAGGAATTCCTGTTGTCCTTGATCCTAGTCACCAGGCGAAGCTCTACTCCTGCCTTGGCCTTCCTAATAGCCCTCCTGCACTCATGAGCACAAGAGGAGTACTCCTCTTTGGAGACTGCTCCTCTCTTCCAAAGATAGTAAGCCTCCCACTTAGCTCTCAGGGTCCCCTGAGGGACCCAGTAAATTAATTAACACTTGTGTAAATATTACTGTCTGGGATAGTACTATCTTATGGAGGAATAACTTACCATGATTAAATGCATGTGTAGATCTTGACCATGGGCATAAATTCCATCTGATCAGCCCAATGAGCTGGGGGCCAGACTCCTGCCTACCACCTAGCCACATAGCTCTGCACGTTTAGCACTCTGAGCACCCTTATGCCCCAGCTAGCTCCTCCACTGCCCACTTCTGTTTGGAGCCCAGGGCAGAGCAAGGCAGTCCCTGGAGAAAACTGTTCCACTTTGGTTCAAACTGCTGCTGTCTCAGGCACACATTTAGGGCCCTTGTACACATACTAAGCATTATTTAGTTGCTAAAAATGTTCCTGGTTTAATTTTTCTTTCTTAGTTTAAGACGGCTAAATAAATGACGTGGACGTGATTTACCACATAAGGGCTTATTATAACTAGACTAGTAAAAAGCACTAGAGGGCATTTCAGAACAATTTTACCCTCATGCCCTTTCAGTCCTATCTTCAGTGCTTTAGGACAAGAAACATCCATCCACAGCACTTCTGACACTCTCTTTTCCTGGGTGCAAGTTGCACGGGGTACTCTAGGGGCTGAGGCACAAAATCTGTCCATGCAAAGCTAATCCCAGGTGAACACAAGCTCAGGGCACTTGGGCGCTATTTTTTGGTGCCAAACCTTTCTGTGCAAAGCTCTCCAGGGCTCCCCAAGTGTACACAACATCTCCCAAGTGAAGCGGAGGCCACCCTTTGGGTGGCACACTGTTTCCACAAGACACTGGGTGCAGGGTACTAGGACTGCGCAAAGCTTCAGTACCTGATTCAATTCAGCGAAGATCTGGCCCATTTCAGTGGCTGAATTCCCAAATCCAAATCAAATCAGAGGACCCTTTAATCTCTCTGAAGCAAACTGGAACTTCTGAATCAATTTGGAGAGATTCAGTGATTCAGAGAGACACAGCTTTAAATGTTTTTTCTACATACCTCTAGGTAGCAGTGGTTCATGAGTGCTGCAATGCTGGGGAGCCCTGAAGAAGCATGGGGGACTCCCTGGTGTGCTTGGCAGCTGGCCCAGAAACTCTTCCAGTCCACTTCTGGGTCCACCAGGGACTGTGCTGGGGGCTTCCCATGCCTCCTGGCTCAGCAACTGGTGCCCCCTGGGTCAGGGGAGAGGCAGTCAGGATTCTCCTGTGGCTGATTGCCAAACCAGGGAGCCATTGGGGGAGGTGTCAGCATGTTCCCTGGCAGACCGAGAAGTGGACTGGAAGTGGGACTCCATGCATCCCAGCATCACAGCAATTATGTGCTGTACCTGCTACCTCAAGGCATGTAGGAAAAACTTTTAAAGCTGTGTCTATGTCCAAATTGCTGATTCTCCAAATCAATATCGAATCTTCAGATTTGGATTCAGCCAAATTGAATCAGGAACACTGATCCAAATCAACAAATCAAATTGCTGTCCCTGATTTGGGCCGAATCTGAATCCAAATCAAATAGGACCCACTTTGCACACCCCTATTGAGTATCCTTTGAGCTACCCCCAACTGTGCTTAAAGAGATGCCTCTCCCCTGGCTCCAGGGACAGTATCTAACAGCATCCTGTAGTAGTAGTGCAATTTTCAAGGTGTAGGGGGGAGGGGAACCTCCTTCCTCACCCTTCAGCTGCCTTTTTCCACCTCCCCCTGCCTTCCCCCTCACTCACGTGCTTTATATTATGCTACTACCATCAGTCACAGCAGGCAGAAGAGAAGAACACAAACCTGGGAAAGTCACCTGATGTCATTTCCGTCTTCACAAAATGGCAATATCTGTTTCCAGGATGACAATGGCACTGCCAGGTGCCTTTTTGATACTCTTAATATCCTTTTAGAATCCAAAAGAAGCCTATGTGAATTCACCATTAGTCTCCCTCTCCCTCACTGTAGACAAGTCCTCATATTGTGTGAATATATGAGCAACTAAGCTTGCATTTTAAATAATCCCTTCATAATCTAAAAATTAATATTTCTGTTTCTTATATGAATATGCCAGTATTTACCAATGACAATCTTTTTTGTCCTTTTTGTGCCCTGCTTCCAGCCTTCCCTCCTTCATCCTGCTCTTCCTGCTGATGCTATGTACCCCAGTCTGTCTGCAGTGCAGTGCGCAAGTTCTAAAAATGCTAAAAACTTACAAATGGTCAAGCTATTCCAAGCAGCTACTTACTGAAATATATATAGCTCATATCAAGGATCACGTATGTAATGTTCCTTTTGCTTTGTTTGTCTTTTCATGTAGCCCAGGTAATTATCTCAAGTAATTATGCTTTCCCCATGATTGGTGGCTTCCTCTCAGCACCCCTCATTGGTGCTGGCCTGCATGCCTCCCTTCACTCTTTCTATAATACAGCTTCTTTAAGAATGCTCATTGCAGCCTGTTCTCTCGGGTGCTTTCCCCATGGCTGGGGGCTCCCTCAGTACTCCTGGTTGGTGCTGGCCCATGTGCCCTCTCTTCTCACTACTGCTACACTGCATTTTTTCCAACAACTAGGAACACAAGTTGCACCATTCCTCCAAGCCTCCTAACCACTTGACTACCGGGTATTTATTTATTCTAACACACACACACACACATCATTGTTTTAAAAAGGTCTCCTGCCTAGATTGTCAGTCTAGGCCCATACCTGACTTGGCTCTATTCCACCAGGAAGGTCAACTTGTGGGCCACATGTGCTACCTCCCTCCCTCCTTCCCTCCCTCTTGCCTATGCTTCACTTCTAGACTCATGGCATCCCAGCTGGTGCGCTCTCTCTCTCTCTCGCTCTCTCTCTTTCTCTTTACAATAGCAACAGTGCTGAACTAAAATATCTAGCCTGTTCTCCCAGGTGCTTTCTCCATGGCAAGGGGCTCCCTCTCAGCACTCGTGTTTGATGTTGGTCTATGTGCCCTTTCCTCCCACTAATGCTACAGTGCAGTTTTTCTGACAACTCCCTCCATAGGTGACTGGTAGGAGGAGCAAGGGGGGAGGGACACGTCCCCCCCCCAAAGATTGGCTGCTACCCACTTCTTCAGGCAGTCACCACTCGCCACCTCCCCCCTGCACCCCCCCAGCTTCTGCGGATGACCGCCTCTTGCCATGCTGCCACCACCGCCCACAGACTGTGCCCCCCCAGTCTCAGGAGGCACCAGTCACCCATGACAACTTCTCTCCCTCTTGCCTGCGCTTCACCACTTAAACCAATAGCATCCCAGCTTGTGCATGCACACACACACACACACAAGGTTAATAACATTTTTTGAATATAATACAGCCTTCTGTGTGCTTGCTGGAACTGAGGAAAATGCAACGAGGGGTGGAAGAAGAGCAGGAAAATAGTGGGGGAAGGGGCAGCAGGATTAAACAGCAGTGGCTGAGGCTGGCCAGCCCCAAGGGGTTTGGGGGCAAAAAAGTTTGGGGTCTGGGGGAACACGAGGACAGGGGTACCCCCCCCAACTCCAGGCAGGAGCAAGCAGGGGTGATGGGGGATAGCAGCACTGTCAGGGGGAACATGGGGTAGGGGTGCACCCACCTCTGGGCAGAATCAAGCAGGGGAAAAAAAGTTTGGGGCCCGGGTGAAAAGAGGCTGAGGCTGGCTGGCCAGCTAGCCTGCTGTGATAAGCGGCAGGCAGCGCAGCAGGGGTGGGTATGGGATAGCCGCACTATTGGGGGGGGACACAGGGGTAGGGTTGCCCCCAACTCCAGGCAAGAGCAGGGAGAAATAAGTTTGGGGTCCTGGTAGAATGCAGCTGAGGCTGATAAGGACAGCAAGAAGCAAGGTCCATGTGAAAGGCAGAACATGTTTTCTTTGGAAATCCAATTCTTCATTCATCTAAAATAAGCAATAAAATAATCAGTAAAAAATTGCAAAATTAGCACCTGGCATCCAGTTAAATCAGTGAAGGAAAAATTAGATAAACTTTCATGGATTTCTGTGGATTTACAAGTGAACCCAAGTGGCACCTAGTGGTACAATAGTTGCAAACCAGGGAAAATCACGTTTTTGGGCATAAGTCAGATCCACGTGACAAATTTAAAATGATAAAAATAACCCTCATGAAAGAAATTTAGGGGCTAAAAATAAAACATGTCAGAAGTGTTTTAAATTTCTAAGACCCCCTCCTTCCCCAAAACAATAAAATCAGGTGATAACATGGATATACAGACAAGATTTAGCTAGCTTAATAGTGATTTTTGTCATGTGGACACAGGAAAAGTGTAACGTGGTAACAGGAGATGCGTAACGTGGACAAACATCTGTAGATGCTGCGCCTTGGCTCATACTGCTCTGGAGTTTATTGCTTTGAATTAATTGCACGTGAAAATGCACCCTCTAGTATGTACTAATTTACCATTTTAGGTCTATGTTCATCCCCAACTATTGTGACAAGCAAGAATGAAGGTAGCCTAGCTTTTATGTGTTAGAATGACCAGGTTCTCTCTAATATATGGTGACACATCTCATCAATTGATGATACATCTCAATCTTAATTGAAAACCAAAATTAACATTTCCTTCTTGGAATTCATTATTTTATGCAAGAATTCAGTGGGGAACAGAGGCAGCAGAAAACGTGATGTCTACATACTAGTTAATGGGCTGAGATGAATAGATTAGCCTTTAATCCAAGACATTTAACCTTGGTAAATATAATTTTTTCAGTCATCTGGATTTTTAGAAATTCTACTTAAAACTTTGGTTCACTAGATTGCTGCAGCTGCAAAGAGTGTTAGAATATTGCTTTATAGTAGGTTGTTTTTATAATTGTTTTTTTCAAGAGCCAACTGATCTTTGGATTTGTTTCCTGAAGGATTGATAACCAGGTGCAGAAACCAGACCTGCAGCTAAAATAACACATTAACCCTTTTTTGCATCATACTGTTTCTCTCTGCTTGTACTGTAAGCTCCTCTCCTGAAAGAGCCTGTAACTTTTGTCAATAGTTCTTAACTGCATAGACAAGTTTGAGCAAGTGTGATTGCTAACCCTCCTCTGTGTGATTGCTGTGGCATTACAGCTTGCCCCTTTTTTAGTCCCTTAAGGCACCTCCTTTCATACTAAAGTCTTCTATGGAGGGTTTAACATGAGAACTTATGGAACATTTTTCATTAACACCCATGCTATAGGACTCTATTTACCTTGCATTAAAAATGACCACAGCATGACAAATTACTGATTGCACATGGATGCTTTCAAAAGTTCATGACCTTCCTAACTCCAATCCAAGTAACTCTAGGGTCTGTGCAAGACTATCTGAAGGAAAAGCATTAGAGCGTCTAATCTATGCCACTAGGTGCATATGAACTCACTACCAGTATATCTGCATCTACAGTAGAGCTTTTACTGATCTAATTATTTCAGCAAGAAGTCACAACTTCCAATAAATGTTGTTATACTGCTAAAAATTAAGAGCAGGCCAGCTTTTATTAAGTGCAGCTCACAGCCTCTGGTGGGCTTATAGTTTACACTTATTACTGAAAATACTGAGTCAGAGCTATACTCTGTGTGCCTTATATTAGCTTTTAAAGTAATTATGTTGGACTGAGTTTCTGCCTGCTGCTGTTTTGGTTTCATTAGGCCTGGCTGACTTGATCTGGTGCTAAGTCTATATGTGCCCTTTGGGCAAAGCAGAGTCAGAACAAGTCAACATACCAACTCTGATAGCTTGTAGAGTGACAAATTAATTGTATTCTGGTCTGTAGGAAGGCAGAAATAGCTACAGACTATGCCGATGTCAGCAACCAACTCCACATAGGCAAACCCGCAGCCACACTGTTATTGACTATTGGCTTACCAGTGTGCTGCATTACTCTTCGGGAAGAAGATGAAGGCATGTTAGCCAGTCAATATTTTTAATATTTTAACTTGGTATCATCTCCATGTTGTTTTTTCCACAGTTCTTGGGAGAAAGCATGTTGCCTAGGGCATGCCATTCCACCCTGGCATTGTTTCTATCCAGCCATAGATTACCCTTCTGGTGAAGGGGGCAAATACAACTACTCAAACTGTCATTTTCCTAGCTTCCTGTTCAAGACCCTGAAATGCTTGCCTACCATATTGAACTCCTCCATGCTATGCAAAGGAAAACAGGGTGTTCTTTCCAATAGTTCTTGCAGCCTCCTGGTAAAAGAAAGAGCCAGAGAAAGTTTTGGAAGCCATTCAGCAGGGGGATAAACTATCTTAAGGTTCTCACAACTGCATTTAAAGCTACTAAGAGGAAAAGATTCAGTCAGTCTTGCCAGCAACAGAAAATAGAAAAGCAATAGACCACTTCCTTTTATTTCCAGAAAATGCCTTCTTCCCTCTCAGTTTCATACATGCTCACCTGCCCTGACAGATTATTAAAGAGGAGTCTACAGATCTGAATGTTATCAATCACAAATAAAGCATGAACTGGCAGTGAGGTAACCAGACGTCTGATTTTAACAGATGACAGCTGCAGCAAAAAGAAACATCAAGAGGCAGATAGTGAAATTTGTTTCTTACCTGAACTTGTGATAAAACCAAAAATATTTCCCAAGGGAGAGTGGTGCATTTTTGTGGAATTTTTATTTAACCTTCACAGCCTCCTCCCCACCCCCAATAGATGGATTTACATTATCGCAAAACCAATTCTACAGACTGGCCACACAATCAGTTTTACAGTGAGCAAAAAGAGCTCTTTGGAGAACTGTCAATAAGGGGGGGAGGCACAGAAATCTCTTGAGTTTACAACCGTATTTATCCTGACTGCATCAGTCCCTGACATCCTTTAGCTGTGCTACTTCTTGTACAAATTGCAGTATCTGCCTGAAAACAAGATATGTGTTCACAAGGGCATTTGACAGTTGTTTTCCTGTTTAGAAAACGCCATTTACCCTGTCATAGGGTGGAAATAAATTGACCGGTCTCACCATTACTTCTTGTCTCCAGCGTCGAAGTTAAAATTCAGCAAAATTGCTCATCTAAATTCTTTGTCAAATATTAACAAATACACGCTCAGAAAACAGGACACATTTACAGACTGAAGACAGGGCTGAAATTCCAATGAATTGTAAGTTAGCCCAACTCTGATAGCTGCTGTTGCATTGTCATGGTGTTATACAAGCAGTTATGTGTAAAAAACTTAAGTCTTGCCATGGATCACATTGGGACTGATTACCACAGCATACTTGTGAGTGGATTACAGATTTCCTTTTAAAAGACTTTAACTTGTGAGTGCTTAGGTTGTCTCTTTTGGGTCAACAGTATTTATTGCTATACTGCCTGCATTCTTTTTGAGATAGGCATTATATAGTAATGTATCTGATGAAGTGTAGGAAGAGGTGATCTTAAATGTTGGACTTAGCAGTCAAAGGACTAAGAAAGTGCCTATAGACTTGCAGTGGTTCTGTTAAGAGTAAAGCTCTTCCACAACTGCAGCCGAGGAAGTTACCATGGAAACATTTTTGTGAACAAGCCGTTAAAGCACAGCATGACCGCTATCTATCTTTTTGCTGTAAGTGGCATATTGTAGTATTGTCTGGAGAGATTGAATAAAAGGATTATTTACATAGTAAAAGCCTGTGGCTTATTTATGGAGGGTTACTGTTATGTTTCAAAGCCAGACACTGGCCAAGCTACATCCTATTACAAAAAATAAAAGAATCAGGAAATTAATGGGATGGAAGATGCTCTTTTAGCTCCCTCCTTCTAAGCTTTAGTGATAGGATCTAAGTCAGGATATGAACTTATTAGTTTCACACTGCCTGAATTAATCCAAATGTGGCAGCATAAAACCAAGGCAGGAGAAATGCTTTTGCTTATACTGGCAGTACTTTAATATGCTTGACAAATTACCCCAAAATGAGCTTGTGGATTGTTCAAAGCATTGGACCTTAGTAGCTTTCAAGTAAACTCAAAGTTTTGAGCCTTGTGTGACTTGCCAAGTGGCCCAAGGTAACCCAGTTCAGGAGTTAATATATTGATCAAGACCATTTCTAATGTAAGGGGGGCAGTGATATTTGAAAGCATTCATATCAGGCAACTCCATGAAGCTGCTGTAGATTGTCACCATCACCATTGAAAGGGAACATATTAGTATTGTAAGCAATTGTCCCTTATTTAAAAGAAATAAGTGAGTAAGTGGCAAGACACTTTTTTTGTGCCCTAGTTTCTTCTGCTCGTTATCTGTGGCACATTGTAGAGGTTTATTTTTAAAAGCTTCTTGCTATATAACCACAAGATTGAAGCAATGGTCCTGAGGAAGGGCACTTTTGTCTGAAAACTTGTCTAACAGCTCTTCTAACCTGCTGTTTATCCAGTAAAAGGTATTTCCAAAAGAATCATGGCACCTCGTATTTCCTGGACCATCACAGCTATAACAATTCCAACCCTGCTATCACAATGTTATAGAAATTAAGGTATAAAAGGCAAAGCACAGTCTCCCTTGAAAACTTCACAGTTGATGGAGAAAACATTTTCTCTTCAGTTACTGGTTTTCTTCAATGAAACTGCAAAAAATAGACTAATCTGCTAGACCCAATGCACACAAGTAACCATTTTAACAAAGTTTGCAATAGCAGGACACTGGCAGCCTTTGGCCTCCTGCTCTACTTGTGACAGGTTAGGGTGCTTTTGATAGCTTTGGTCAAAATGACTTGTGTGATAATGTTCATTATCTAGTTTTGGCAGTACATTAGGCAAGGACTTGTATGGATTGGTTTAGATAGGGATGGCCAGCTTGGACAAGGGGCTGGACTAGATGACATCCAGAGGTCCCTTCTAGCCCTGGTTTTTTTAATGATTCTATCATTTGCTGTTTGTTGTGGAAATATATTTTTAATACTTTAAAGTCCACTGAGCTAGTCTTTAAAGTGAGCTGCACAGAGTTGTTTAGCCACTTTGATCAACTGTATTCAGCTTGTACAATTCATTATAGCAGAGGGTCAGGGTCAATAATTTTGGCAGAACTTAAAGAATTGGGTGATTTCAGAATTTATTTGTGTTTATGCAAATATCATAATGATAAGCGGACTGAAACTGTGTTGGTAGCCAATGTTCATCTGCAGTGAGAACTGAAAAGAGAGGGATGATTTCTCCAATATGGTATTGCATGAACAGTCAGGTCGGAGGCAGAGGTCTTCAAATCCAGTAGGAAAAGTTGTTTGTTGTGAACCAAGGAGTATTATGAACATAGTAGTTGACCTGTCTGTACAAGTTTTGTATGCACTTGAATTTTGGAAGTTTGCATGTGAAACTATACCCATTGTTCATGTTCCAATGGAGCACATGTCCTGTAAGCAGGCACTATCACAACCTGTGACAGTGCAAAAAAGTGAAGTTCTTACACAGCTCACCCCTTGCCTGGTAGCAGCTTCTCTGGCAATTTTAAGTCCTGAAGCATAAACATACTTCACAATAGGAGATCTTAAAAGTCTTGACCCAGCTACCGCCAATGTACGAGGCTAGATTTGTCTTCTGCATACGAGTTCTCAGCTTTCTATTTCTGCTGAGGGGGATCTGGAGGTCTAGCTGATCATGTTAGCAGAGTAGGTCTAAGCCTCTTCCTGACTGTTAATGCTTCACATTGCAGACAGTTTCTTGTAGGATTAGAAGGCACTTTCCCAGAAGACACTAGAGTCTAGGTCAGGGTGGGGAAAATACAGCCCGTGGGCCGGATCTAGCCTATAAGACCATTCTATCTGGCCCACAGGGCCCCTAAAAAATTAAGAAAACTAATATTTGTCTTTGGCTTCTGTCAAAAATGACAGGATCCAGGGGCAGTAGGACCCAGGGCAAGCCCAGCAGGCTCCCACAAACATCAGGGCCCGCCTGGCCCCACCCCCCAGCCAGAAGCCCCAGCAGGGGCTTTTGGCCTGGGACCATGTGGCTTCCCTGGCGCAGGAACCTCAGCTAAAGGGTGAGGGGAAGGCAGGGAAGGCACACGGAGAAAAGTGGCCCCTCACGGCTGGCACTCCATGCTGCAGTTGCTTACAGCCCACATAAAGCTGCCTGTGCACGGTCAGAACAAAATGAGGGCAGGGGGTACATGGTAGGATGCCCTACTTGTGCTCCTTGCCCCCAGCCCTGCTGCCCCTGCCCCCCAGCCCAGGCTCTGTAGCTGTTGGCAGCTACCCAGAACCTGGGCCAGCTGCAAACATTTGCTTCCTGTCTGCCCTGGCCCCTGCCTGCGCCTTCTCAGGACAGCTCTGCATGGGCTGCGAGTGGCTTCAGCAGGGAGTGCTGGCCATGGAGCAGGGGAGGGGCTGCTTTTCCCTGCGCTCAGCACCTACTCATTCCTTGACATGGAGGAGGGTGTCGGGGTTGCACACTGCCCCCCACCTGAACTGCAGGGCTAGGGGGCACTGGGAGTGAGTGGGTGCACAGGGCCCACACAGGAGTCTCAGGGCCAGCGCTGGTGGGGCCCAGAGCAGGGCAGCAGGAGTACAGGGTCCCAGCCGTCAGGGGCTCTATGGAGCCAGGCCAGCTCCCCCTGCTCTGTGCTAGTGCAGCCCAGCTCCACAGACCTCTACCAGCTCCACAGACCTGGCTCCACAGATGCCTATTAGCCTGCACCCCACTCTGTGCCCCACCAGTGTTGGCCCTGAGACATTGGTCCCAAGATGATAACCAGGGACCGGGGCACCTGTCAAGGGGTGGGGCTACCCATGCAGCCCTCAACAACTTGCCAACAGGCCCTCTACTGAAAATGATTGCCCACCCCTGGTTTAGGTACTTCTTCAAAGATCTTCAAGACTGGTGGAAGACAATTAATTTTCTAGACCAGGGTAGTGAACTTGCAGCACAGGTGCCATAAATGACAGACATCCTGTGTGTGTGGCACACAGCAGATTGGAAAGAGGACAGGTGACTAAGTGGTAAATGGGGCAGGGATCAGAATGCAAAGTAGCAGCTTAATCAGGGAACAGAAAGCTAAATAGCAGATCAGGTAAGGAAAAGGGATCAGAACAGCACTTGTGTAGGATGTGGAGCCAATTTGTAGTACACATGCCCAAAAGGTTGCCCCCACATCTCTAGCCCGTCAAAATTCTGCTTACAGAGAGAGTAACAGAATGGCATGTTAATATATCCTATACCTGAACTTAAATTATTGCCAAAACAGAAGGTCAGAAGAGTAAAGAACAATAGGTGGGCCAAGAAATAGCACTGGAGTAAAATCATATCTTTATCTTACTAAAACTGGATTTTTTTCCTTGCAGATAAAATTTTAGCTTGTAGGAGCATCTAGAATGTTGTATAAAGCAGTTATTCAGAACTTTCTCTTATATCAGGGTGCCAAATACACCTGAGACCCTGGGCCAGATTCAAATCGAGGATAAGAATTGCCACATGGGGTCTGGCAGAGGCAGGAGGGGTGCAGGGTCCAGTGGGTTGCTGCAGGGTACAAGAGTGGCACATGGTCTAGAAGGGGTAACAGAGACAGTGCAGGGGGTGGCAGGGATGTAACATCTGGCAGCGGTCAGCTTGGCTCACTGCCTCTGGCTATGTCTAGGGATATGAAAGGGCCCAACTTCCAGTGCCTTCTGGTAGGAAGGCTCAACAGCCAAATTCAGCTCATGGACCATGTTTGGCACTCCTGTTTTACCTCACCTAAGTTTTACTTGTTGGGTCCTATTACCACATTGATACAAATTAATGTGTAGTTCTTCCACACTAGCAGCCTTTACTGACATAAGAGCTCCATTGAGGTAATAGCAATACCCTCATAAATAAGGTTTAAAGTACTGGGCTACCACTTTGCTTCTGAGCCTGGGCAAGACTTATTTGCTCCTGCTTTACATCTTGATCCTGCAAGTCCTTATTCATGATATCTAATGGCTGTGTTCATGTAATGGCTTACAAGATGAGTTTCTTAAAATATGCATCCCACCAGAACTAGGGTTTTTAAAAGCACCCTAATCAGTCACATCCAATTTTTGGAAGCCTAATGAGCTATATTTATATAGTAATTGCAGACGTGACTTGGGGGATGTGGGAAAAATCTGCTTCAGTAAATTCCAATCTTAATTGAATGTATTAAAGCAATGGCTGTTTTACTAATTTGATTTCACTGATGACTCTCATTTCCCTACAGTCTGGTGCTTAATGATAAGTAACATCTTTTAGAATGGAAAGTTACTCGATGTCAAAGCGTGACTTTTTTCCCCTCAGTTGAACTGAATGTCACATAAAACACTGTTGCTCAATTCTTGCATATCATTTAGAATGAGACTTGAACACCTGTACCTGTGAGTATTTTGTAAATACAGACTTAAGTATGGGTAGCTTTTCATAAGGTCATACATTTTATAGTGGTTTTAAGCAGATTACCTGTTCATATAGGGATTGGTTATTATATACTGGCATAATTTATTCAGTTCAATGGGATTTGCAGGAAATCAGGACATTTTGGCCTATGGCACCATATCACTTACTGAGCTGGAATTGTAGTTTTCAGAGCTTATTTGTGGCTATTTGAAAACATAACATGATGGACATATTGGCTAGTAACTGGCTATTAAGAGAATGCTGCACAATGCTCTTTCTGTTGCAGGAAATTCCTCTGCTAGGAAAACATTAGTAAAGATGGGTAACCATTTATTTTCTCCTATGCTTAACATTTGACTGACAATTCATGACAATGGACCAGAGACTGTCAACATTTTTCAGAGGATAAAGAGCTTGATTTATAGACTACTTCCCTTTCATTTCAGTTACAATATCCTTTAGGAAACTTGTGACAATTGACCAGAAAATTTGGATGAATTACTATTAAAATGTAACCTAGAGCATAGATCTGATTTATTTATGTGAGTAGCAAGTGCTTGATAGCATTTGAAAATATTTGACCAAACTCATCTCCTCCTATGACCAGGTGACACATCACCTGGACAGGGGAGGACAGACTCAAGTAATTTACTTGAATTTCAAAAAAGCCTTTGATTTGGTCTCCCATGATGTTCTCATAGCAAAATTGAGGAACTGCAGCCTCAACAACCTTACAATCTGATGGCTGGGGAACTGGCTCCGTGGTTGGACCCAGAGAGTTATAGCCAATAAAACCTATGCAACCTATGCAACATGGTGCATGGTGACCAGTGGCATCCTTCAGGGTTTAGTACTTTAGTTCTTTAACATTCATAAACTACCTGGATACAGGTGTCTAAAGCAGACTGGCTAAATTTGCAGGTTACACCAAATTATGGGGAAGCTCGGTCACATTAGAGGATAAGCTGGGGATTCAGGCTGACTTGGACAGGCTCACAAAGCAAGAGAATCTAAACCTGATGACTTTCAATCTAGAGAAATACAAGGTACTCCACCTTGGGAGAAAGAACCAAGATAATACATATAGGCTTGGCAGTGCTACACTCACTAGCACTACAACCAAAAGAGACTTGGGGGTCATGATTGACCACAAGATGAATATGAGCCACCAGTGTGATGCCACAGCCAGCTAAGCAAACAAAGCCCTGGCTTGATACATCTCAAGCAAGACCCAAGATGTCATCCTCCCACTTTATTTGGCTTTGGTGAGGCTGCAGCTGGAGTACTATGTCCAGTTCTGGTCTCTGCACTTTAGAAAGGATATGGAGACGCTTGAGAAAGTCCAGAGGAGATCCATGCACATGATCAGAGGTCAAAAGAGCAGGCCCTATGAGAGGCATGGGACTCTTCAGCTTGGAAAAGCATAGGCTCAGGGGGAATTTGGTGGAAGCCTATAAGTACATCAAGGGTGTGCAGCAGGACCTGGGAGAATGTTTGTTCACCAGGGTACCCCAAGGGAAGACAAGGTCAAATGGTCACAAACTGCTGGAAGACCATTTTAGACAGGACATAAGGAAAAACTTCTTTGCTGACTGAGTCTCCAGAGACTGGAATAGACTCCCACCGGAAGTGGTGCATCTACTGTGGACACATTCAAGCAGAATTTGGATATTTATCTTGCTTGGGTCATGTGACCCCAGCTGACTTTCTGCCCCTTGGGCAGGGCATTAAATCTGATGATCTCACAAAGTCCCTTCCAGCCCTAATGTCTATGAAATCTATTTATTACCAGTTTGATCCACCACTTCTTCCATCCAGTGCAGCATATGGATATGCTACAACAGTGGGGTCCAATCCTTTTTGGCAGACATTCCACAAATTAAGCCCCATGCCCTCTTTGAGTGCCATTCTGATCCTCTTCCACTTTCTGATCTGCTGCTCTGATTTCTTCTCCCTGCCCTTTCTGCTGCTGTGCTGCCTGTTCCCTTTCCAATCTTCTGTGTGTTAACACACAGAAGCTTTCCATGCCACTTGTGGTAACAGGATTAAGAAATCTATCTTCTCCAAAGACAACAAGAAAAGCAGCTAAAACAGTAAAAAGCCTGCCTTTACACTACTAGTGTTTTGTCATTTTTAAGAGTCTGATAGCTTAAATTACTAATGCACAGTTATAAAAACACTTTTATTGTGATCTTTCAGGCAAGAGAAATGATTCGTAACATACCCTAATAGTCAGACTAATTAGGAGAGATTGTTTCCATTAGCACTCATATAATGGAGAAAATTAGTTTGAATGTCTGTCTTACTCAGCCTTCAAAAAGCTACCGAACAGGCCTGACATATTATTCCTTTTCAACACTGGTATTCTTCATCTTACTGTGGGTACATTTAATTTACCTATTTAGTTCCAACATTATCTTCCTTGGCTATAACATTCATAGCACAAAGATCCTTTCCTCAAGGAGCTTATTTTCTAAATTAATAGTCTGGATCACTCTGCAGGATGAATATATACAGTTGCAGTTATTTTCCAGCCAAAGGTGTTTGGTTTGGTTTTCTTTTTTTGTTGATCCACCATCAGGTGACTTCTACATAATCTTTCACTTCTTTATTCTCCTGCCTAGGAAGTTAAGTTGTCCTCTTGCTTTGTTGAATGCATATGGACAATTACCATATTCATCTAGTAAGTCATTTTTCATTTCTGAAGCATAAATGCATTTATAAAAGGTATCTGAGTGAAGTGCTTGCAATGAGAACTAATATAATATTAATTATACAAAGTGGATTTCAGGTCAAACACCTAAGATTTATAATATCATTACACCCTCTAGCTGCTCCTGCCAAATAAGACATTGCATCTCATTCCACTGTTCAAATTATTTTCCAACAAAGAAAAATACTACTTTGATTTTTCTCCAAAGAGTCTACAGGCAGCTCTTTGATATGATTCCCACATTTTATTTTAAATGCCCTTTGATGCTTTGTAAAGTGCTGAAATTCACATGCCTTAGGAAGATGCTGTTGTATAGGAGATAGGGAAAGCAGCCGAGTCAAATTCAGGTTCTGGGTTCTGCCAAGAACAACTGTATCACTTCAGGCAATCACTTCACCTATCTGTGCTTCAGTTTTCCCTCCTACTCTGATTACTTTAAATTGTAAACTCTTCTGGGCATTGGATTTCTATTGGCTGGAAAACAAATTAACTGCTTGGTTATTATACACTGGCATATTTATTCAGTTCAACAGAATTTGAGGATCGAAAATAAGCTTAAAATGCAAACAGCAATAGCTCATAGTGAAGATATCCTTTAAAAGAGACATGTTTACTTTCTTTTCTCTAGCTATTTCCTCTATTCCACTAACACCTCAGTCTCATCTGGGTTGAGCTTCAGCAAATTTGCTCTTATCCATGTCCTAATTTCCATTCTGAATATAAGAAAACAAATGAAGGATCTACCTAGCCCAATATCTGCAACAAGCATTGGTGAGTAGCAGATAATTTAAAGGAAGAGTATTAAAAACAGAACGCAACTGAAGAGATCCATTTCGTGTCATACCCTCCCCAGTCATTCTGAAGAAGTTATATCCCAAACTGTTGTGTATAATAGTCCTGTGTCTGCTTGATCTCTCTTTGAACCAAGATATGCACTAGGGCTGTGTGAAATGGGCCCTATTCAGTTTGGATTCAGATTCAGCCTGAATCAGGGACAGTGATTCAATCTGTTGATTTGGATCACTGTCCCTGATTAGATTCGGCTGAATCTGAATTTGATGATTTGATGCTGATTCAGTGAATCAGCAATTCAGACACAGGCATGACTTTTAAAAGTTTTATTCTACATACCTTGAGATAGCAGTACAGCTTGCGATTGCTGCGGTGCTGTGGGACGCTCCATGCACCCCAGAAGCATGCAGGGGAGGGCTCTCCAGCGTGCTTGGCAGCGAACTTGGAAGCGAGTTAACTTGAACCAGGAAGGAATCTGGGGCAGAAATTCCATAAAACAATTTGACCTAAATCAGTTATGTCTGATACATGGGCGACTGGTGCCACCTTAATAGGGGGGGGCCACATGCCCCCCATGACCAGTCCTGCCTGCCAACTATAGGGAGGGGGCATGACCGATCTCACTGCTCAGGGGGGATTCACCCATGGCTGATCCTGCAATGGCCATTTCAAAGTAGGACTTGAAGACAATCTTTAGCCCTGGTGAGCTATTTATATTCCA
Organism: Caiman crocodilus; assembly: GCA_030014935.1. NCBI lineage: Eukaryota > Metazoa > Chordata > Crocodylia > Alligatoridae > Caiman > Caiman crocodilus. Next base: position 31,209,371 of record JAGPOW010002791.1, read on the forward strand.
CTCTGGTAGAATTTGATCAAATTGTGTTCTCTGATCAAAAAAGAAAGTTAGTTTTTGACTGCTGAGCTCCTGAGTAATAGTTTCAGAAACACATGAACTTGGGATGATGTACAATGTTCTAACTCTGAAGTTCCTTCTTTTCTCCCTAAAATACTAATTACAGATATTTGTGGCATGTTCTCTTGTAGGAAGTCTATGCCTGACTCAAAACCAGGGAATAGATCAATTATGTCATTGAATACGCTGCCTAAAAATAAACCTCCAGGAGTAAGTTATGAAAGCAGACATGTAACCTGTAGTTTTTTGACAAACTCACATTAAAGGGAATCACTTAGTAAATTATGAACTGAATTCTGCTAGTGCAGTTAAAGTAGGATAGAATTTGGAATATACTTATGTCCATTTCACCCAGCCAGTTGGAACTTGGATATGAGAGCAGAGTTCAGCTCAAAAGTTACCTTCTTTGATTGAAATGAGCTTAAATAATGCTGAACGATCACCAAGAAGAATGGAGTTACTTACCTTGACTTGCAGTGGGCAGATGTTGATATATAAGGTGTAGTTTATTAATTTTAACAGCATGGAGTTGATAAAACTTGAAGACTATTGACAAGCTTAATAGGCTCATTTGTTTCAAGGTTTACACTTTTCTTAAGAATAAGAAATAAGGCAACATTTAATCTTGACTGATTATGTAGATGAATTCAAGACCATCTGCTTTTGGTAGAAGAACATGAGAATTAATATGCCTTTAAGATGCACCATCTTAGCTTTACTAGGCACAGTTTGTTAGGACTGAAATTTCTTCTATGAAGAAACGTCCTGCTCCACACCCCTTTAGTATCATGCAGATTGTCACATTAAAGCTAATACAAAGAGATAACAATTGCACAGTCACAGGAGTTTTCCTTGAATTGTATCCAAATGTTGGCTAGTTATGAATCTCTATGCAATGAAACAACTTCATAAATTGAGGGAAAGTCCTCAGACAACTCTAATAGGAGCAAACAAATATAGAGTCAATCTTTAACCATGTGAAAAGTGGAAGTCTTATTTTGCATTTTGACTTTATTAGCAAATCTATTTCGTAACTCAGTACTGTGATACTGTAGCAGTTAGAGGTTCATGCCTCAAAATAACAAGGCCCCATGGTGCTAGACACAATCTAAATATTGACTCTTCTCAAAAGAGCTCACAATCTAGATGTCAGGCAGTAACAAGCAAAACAGTGTAGGGCAAAAATATGTTAGAAGTTCCAAGTGCTAAAACCCATATTTCTTTTGAATAGTACAAGTAGTGACTATGAGAAATCCAAACTTGAATCACTCATGGCCTATGAAACCTAAATTGTGAACATAGGCAGTTTTCAATGGCAAGTCTTAAGTTACAAAAGACCCAGTAATGTAACAGTGACTTGAGTTAATGGGCCTCCTTTCCTTGCATAGCAATCAGTTAGCATTGAACAAAAGTTGTTGAAAATTGGAGCTTGTTTTTATTCATAGATGTTCGGGTCGGAAGGGACCTCAATCGATCATTGAGTCCGACCCCCTGCATAGGCAGGAAGGCATGCTGGGTTCAGATGACCCTAGCTAGATGCCTATCTAACCTCCTCTTGAAGACTCCCAGGGTAGGGGAGAGCACCACCTCCCTTGAGAGCCCATTCCAGACCTTGGCCACTCTAACTGTGAAGAAGTTCTTCCTAATGTCCAGTCTAAATCTGGTCTCTGCTTGCTTATGGGCATTATTTCTTGTAACCTTCGGGGGCACCTTGGTGAGTAAAGCCTCACCAATTCCCTTCTGTGCCCCCATGATGAACTTATAGGCAGCCACAAGGTCGCCTCTCAACCTTCTCTTGTGGAGGCTGA
>JAGPOW010002791.1:31211335-31238720 GCA_030014935.1 Caiman crocodilus
GGTGAGTAAAGCCTCACCAATTCCCTTCTGTGCCCCCATGATGAACTTATAGGCAGCCACAAGGTCGCCTCTCAACCTTCTCTTGTGGAGGCTGAAGAGATCCAGGTGCCCTAGTTTCTTCTCACAGGGCTTGGCCTGCAAGCCCCAAACCATACGAGTGGCCCTTCTCTGGACTTCTCCAGGTTATCCACATCCCTCTTGAAGTGTGGCACCCAAAATTGCACTCAGTATTCCAACTGTGGTCTGACCAGTGCCCGATAGAGGGGAATTATCACCTCCTTGGTTCTGTTCGTCATGCATCTGCTGCTGCATGATAAAGTGCCATTAGCTTTTCTGATGGCTTCATCACACTGACGACTCATGTTTATCTTGGAGTCCACTAGTACTCCAAGATCCCTTTCCGCTTCCATGCCACCAAGCAGGTCATTTCCTACGCAGTAGGTATGCTGGACATTTTTCCTCCCTAGGTACAGCACTTTGCATTTCTCCTTGTTGAACTGCATTCTGTTGTTTTCCGCCCATTTGTCCAACCTGTCCAGGTCTGCTTGTAGTTGTTCCTTGCTCTCTGGTGTGTTCTCTTCTCTCCACAGTTTTATGTCATCTGCAAACTTGGAAAGAGTACACTTCACCCCCTTGTCCAAGTCGCTGATGAAGACATTGAAGAGTATCAGTCCTAGGACTGAGCCCTGCAGGACCCCACTGCCCACACCCTTCCAGGTTGGTACCGACCCATCCACTGGGACTCTCTGGGTATGACCCTCTAGCCAATTCACCACCCACTGGACTGTGCAGTCATCCAAGTCACAGCCTCTTAACTTGTTCACCAGTATGGGGTGGGATACCATATCGAAGGCCTTCCTGAAGTCTAAGTAAACAACATCAACCCCTACTCCTGTGTCCAGGTGTTTTGTAACCTGGTCATAGAGACTAGATTAGTCAGGTATGATCTACCTACTAGGTACCTACTACCTGTGCTGGTTTCCCCTCAGCATAAGTTTTCCTTCCGGGCTCTCGCAAATGTGAGCCTTGATAATTTTTTCAAAGACTTTGCCAAGGAGGGAGGTGAGACTAACTGGCCTATAGTTGCCTGAGTCCTCCTTCCTCCCCCTCTTGAAAATCGGGACCACATTGGCCCTTTTCCAGTCCTCCAGGACCTGGCCTATGCACCATGAGTGTTCAAATATTCCTGCCAGTGGCTGTGCAATGACGTCAGCCAGTGCCTTCAGTACCCTCGGATGGAGCTCATCCAGGCCTGCCAACTTAAACGCATTGTGAGATATCCTGGTGTAATGAGAGATGGCATTATAAACTCTGACCTAATAAGGTATTTACTTAAATGTAAGATGAGGTTTTTCCTCCCAGTTAGTATGAAAGTAGCCCCTTGTCTTATATTCATATACAAAGAAACCTCATTAAATACATAGTCTGTCATTGAACTACTGCCAAAAGCAGCATGTGCTAAGTAATGGAAACCAACTATGACATTGATTAAGTGAAGTTAACATTGAGCATGGCTATGAAAGTCATGCTGCTACCCCTGGTGTCTTTCTCTGGATGGTGGTTGTGTCATCCTTCTGCACTCACCTACCATGCCTTGATGGAAAATAGATAGAAGTAGAAGGAAGACAGCTTGGGAGGTGAACTTCTTAATACATGTTAGGGTCATGACTGTGGGTCTCTTCATAGGACTCCCCCAACCCTACACCCTGTCTTTCCCACACCTGTGATGTTCCAAGCACACATGCCTCTCTGCGACTCTCCCTCTTCTTTGGGTTGGTCCTGCTATTCCTCTTCCAGTTATCCCTTTAACTAGCCAGCCTCTGCCACCTATACCTCGCTTTATACTTCTCAGTAGGCTCTCCTCTTCAAGCTGTTCACTTCACAACCTCTCAAATTGTCTCTGCTAAGCAGCTTGGAGGTCAGCAGTGGCAGTACTTGGTAGACCTTGCCTCTTCAAGGTCCTAGCGCCCGCCTGTCTCTCTCAATGTAAACATATGCCAGAGCCCTGAACCCCATTATGCAGCCTAGCTTTTCTGGGCTCCCTTGGCAGTGGAAGAGAATCACCTCCTTTCTCTCTGCCCATGAAGCAGCTCCTCCTGCCTCTTCTTCATGCAGGAGGAACCATGCAACAAGTTTCTGCTCACCCAGACAATTGCATTTTTCCCTGCTGAGGATGAATCCACTGCCCCCCAATAGGTACTTGTGTCCTCTGGGCTGCATCTGGGTTCCAGACATCCACCATCTCAGGGCTCTGCTCTGCTGGTCTGCACAGCCCCTGTGGCTCCAGTTGTCCACTGTCTGGGAGCTTCCTTTCAGCCCCCTGCTCCATTTTATGTTTCAGCTCCTCCTCTGGGAGTCAATCCACTCAGCTTGGATTCCACGCATTTTCCCCACTGTGGCTCAGGTGGAACTTTATTAGGAACACCTGGACTCCTGATGCTCCATATTGCTGTGCCTTTCCCGCTGCAGCTCTAGTGCTGATAAATGTTATTCTCTCTAGTAATAGGCATCACCTCAGGTGCCCTGTTACAATAGATATAAGATATATGGCCTGTATTAGACAAACATATTGATGGGGACCTTTTTTTTTTGGCCTTTAAGAAATGAGAGAGAGGGTGTTCCCTCCACAGGAAATTGGCACCAGGCCTGGAGGTACTAGGCTAGGGTTGATATGTAGATGGGACCTTTCTACCAGGACAGATTAGTGCAGTCCATCTGAATAAGATATATGGTAGTGGCCATAATTAGCACATGGATCCTTTGTGGTGGATATCTGAAGTATGCACATACATACTGAGCAGTAGGGCTGCGTGAGGGTTTGGACCATGCTTCAGATTCAGAGAAGCTTTGGACACTTTGGTGTCTGAAGCAGCATGCCTGGATCAAAGCTTTGGCTTTGTTAGGGTTTCCAAAGTCATTCGGAGCCACTTCAGAGATCTGGCCATAGGATATAATGTGGAATCAATGACATATCTATAACTTGGTTGTTTTTTTCTGATTTCAATTAAATATGCAGGGATGGTAGCCTCTGCTGAGAACATGAAGTCTGCCAAGGTTCAAGAAGATTGGTGCAGGGGTTTGGTGGAAACTGCACCCCAAATTCTTGAAAGAAAATTTGTGTCACATCTATGTGTTACAACACAGGGGAGTGAGAACTGCAGGAGCTACTTCAGCTGGATCAAAGCAGGAACCCAGTCCAGAGCTCCAGATCAGATTCCTGGCATCTGATACAGCCAGATCCGAAGCCTGATCGAATAGCTGCCTACTCATACAGGCCTACTGAGCAGTGCTGAGCTTGAAATGCTGATGATTCTGCTGGGGCCCAGCCCAATGAACTGTGCACTAAAACATGAGCCTTTTGTCTTTGGATTAATATCATGCATAGTTTGTTCTATGTATAAGTAAAACAGAAGTGCTGCTAAAATGCATGTTTATGGAGTACTGGTACTAAACTTGCTGCAATTAGCAAAAAAAAAAGTAAAATGCATTGGTCCTATATGAATGAAATCTCTAGGTACCCATAGTAATTTGTTCACGTGTAAATTGCTACAGGTATGTTTATTTCAGTGTCAGTATTTTCAGATTTACCCTTTATTTCCCCTTACTCTGGGAGTGCAGGGTTTGGCAGTAAATGGGGAAAGAGGCTGCAGGGGAATGAAATTGGAGGACAGGAGGGAATGGGACAGAAGGGATTCCTGACTCCCTCAGATTTATTTTCCTTGCTGTAGCAGTGGGAAGGGGCAAATTCAAGGTAAACATTCAATAATTAGATTCCATACCTGGAAAATGGTAACAAGTTTGTAAGATTTTCCACATACAAAATCTAATCATTGGGAGGTTGTCTTCATTCGGGGTTATGTTATCTTGTAATTGAGTAAATGGATTATGTAATACTTATATATAATACTATTAATTATTTAATAAATTATTTGGTAAACAATTGTACTATTTTTTTATACTTTTTTGGAGCTAAGTTATGAAAATTTTAAATTTCTGTGACCTTTGTCTCAACAGTATAATTGCACACCTCAGCTATGTGGCATGAGGATTAAAAGATTCTAAAGACCTCACACTTATATGGTATCCATTCATGCATTTACCTTTAAGCCAGGAGTGCTCAGTCTCAGGCACATGGGCCAAATGTGGCCCACACAGCCATCACATCTGGCCCATAGGGCTCCCAATGGGTCAGGAATTTTGGCAGTGGGGGTGATGGCAACTAATATGGTCACCTTCCCCTGCCAAATTCCCAAGTCCCACGTGGTTTGTTGGAGCTATGCTGTGCCTCTTTCCCTACCTCACCCTCTTCCCCCCTCCCTTACAGCTGCATCAGGGCCAAATCAAGCCCCCTTTTCCTGCACAGCCATGATGGGGCTGGGCTGAATCTCACCCACCTCCATGTGGCCAGATAGTGCCTGCTGAACCTAACCCAGGTGCCAGATAGGGATCACCAGCCAGATCTGGTCTGTGGATGGACAGTGCACTGCCTATCTGCTCTGCCAGGCAAAAGCAGGTTGAGCACCACTACTTTAAACTATTACCACAAAACTAAACAAAAGTAAGGGAAAAAAAAAATCACCTGAGGAAACTAGATGCCACAAAATTCCACAAAAAAGGTCATGGATGACGATTTCCCTTAGCCTTCACTGATGTCAGCATGTTTGGATTTGGCCCAAGAGAAAGAAGAAAACCAGAAGTTATTCACTTATACATTTCCGATATCTTTCAATTTCAAAACTAATGAATCAATTACTGGAGAAATTAAAAGGTAGGAATTGGATACTTATTAGAAAGATATGCTCTGGAATAAAGCAGTTTCTTTGAAAGGTTAAAGATAAACTAAACTTGATCATGTGCAGGGAATCTTGTGGTAGTGGATAAGGAAAAAAGGCTAAAAGGCTGATTTGTAAAAGCATCAGGACCGTTCAGGCGGTAAGACTAAACAACACAGTTCTGGGCACTCCAGTACCATACCACAAATGGAAGTAATTTCAAAAAACCATGAGAATTAAAGATCTCAAAACTTAGTAAAGTATAATATAATTAATTAATCTGCAGTGAGGGCAGTGACAATACACTGTTACAATTTTGTAAATGATTTTTTTCATTAAGCCTTATCTTAGCTTTCTCCAAAAATCTAGGAGTCTCAGCTGTAAGAAGAAAACAATCAATATGAAACAGACCCTCCCCCCACCTTTTTTTTTTTTAAAGAAAAAAATTAAAAATTAAGTAAATGACATCCTAAATGCAAACACATTCACTCAGGGACAAGCCTTCAGTGGCAGAAAATAGAAATTAGAAGTCTAGTGCACTATGCTTCATAACTCTTCTCTAGTGCATGGTGCCAGAGAGTATCTTACTTCATGGGTTATTATCTCTAATTAGATACCTGGCTGGGGTCTGCTGGTTCTGGAAACTAAGTAATAATTTTAATATTCACTAGTCCCTTCTAATGGCAAAACTAAAAGCATAATCCAGTAGCTAGGAGGCTTGTCATATGAGAAAAAGTTGTGTTCCTATCAAGAGGTTTCAGGAAAGTAAAAGTTGACACTTGAGTCACATAACTTGGTTTCTTCAAGCAAAGTCAGGAGTCCCGCAAAGCAAAAAGCTTTTTGTCTACTCATTTTAGAAGAAAATTTGGAAACATGAAGCTTAACTACATTAAAAGGAAAATAAGAACTCTGAATTTTCAAAATGTCTGGCTTAAACTGATCTTTGGGGTTTTGAAGGGAGGGTGGGAAGACTTGCAGTAAATGCACTCTCTCTCATAGGTAAGCAGATGCCAGTAGATGGTGGTCAAATATACATATCAAGATGTGTTTAGTAGAACCAATAAATCTTGCTGTGAACTGAGCTGTTAATATAAAAAGTCAGGGAAAAATAGGGTGGATCTCTTAGGGGATACAATGTCTGCAGCTCTTTGAGAAATGCCACCCCCCCTAGAATGGGAGCCAGTTATACATAGGAGGATGCAAAAGTGCTGAGGATTTGGTCTGGGGAGAAAGGACTTCTAGGCTTGTTTCAGGGTGCTATAGTCAATGTCTCTGACCCCCAACTTCATTCAAACCATTCACCATGCCTGGATCACTTGGATGTTATGACTGTTGGCTTGAAAACTGTTCCTACTCTTGCAATAAACATTACTTTTCCTTAAAGATGGCTGGCTGATTGCTACTTATCACTGGTGGTAGATGCACAACCTCAATTGGATCTGCAGGATAAGAACAGTTGACTTGCAGGTAGCATAGCCCAGGGCCCAGCCTAGATGTGTAAGAGCTATAAAATAAGGATAAATACAGGAAGGAGGAGTGTGACAGGGCACTTGGTGTGCACGTCACTTTAAGAAGAGAGGCTGCCTGAGAAGCATCCTGCAGGTGGTGAGGAGGGCGGATGAGGGAGTCACCTGCCAGAAGAAGGCCAAGTTTGAGGCATATAAGCAGGAGCCAGAGGCAGAGGAGCTCCTGGCAGCTGGGCTCCCAGCCAAACAGATGAGCCCACAGTGGGGTGTGGGTCAGCAGGGCCAGAGCACCCAGAAGTCTGGAGCACCAGGACTGATGAGCATCAGCAGGGCCAAAAAACACCCAAGATCTCAAATGGCCATGGAGCAGGGCTAGGGTCTAGGGAGACTGAAGGTCAGGGACCACAAATGGAGACCAAGGGGGCTAAGGAGCCCAGGAGGAGCAAGGACTGGGGCTGGGAGCCCATAGCCCAGGAAGGGTATATGTTATCATATCTTCTGCAGGCATGGGATTGGTACTGGAGATGAAGCCCACTTAATTAAGCCTTAAAGCAATGACCATGGACACCTGTGATCATAAAAATGAGACCAGGTTTGGAAAGCTCTGGGGCAGTTTCCCTTTCTTTAAGCCAGAAAAGGGAAGATTGCCCAAGGACAGTCACAAGGTGACAAGGGCTGAGCAGTTACTAGAGGGCATCATGACCAGCCCTAGGACAGGCACTAGCTGCAAGGGGACAGAAGTGCAACCTGCCTGGTTACCATGATGTACAAGGGGAGAACTCAGACAGAAGAATAGAAGAATCTCATTAAAAATACCCTGGTGTAGTCTGCAGTTATTCCTCAAATAAAGAAAAGGCCCAGCAACTTGAAATTAGAATGAACAATGTTTTAAAAATCCAAATCCACTAGGATGAGCTACTTTCTTTTGCCTTAAAAATATCTTTTATTTCAGGTGCCCAGTTCTTAAGAAGTGATTGCAAAACTTGTACACTAAATTACCTTCCCCTCATACAAGAAAATATCTGAATTGTATATAAATAAATATTGGTATTGAGATGGTATTAATCCTCTGCTAAATATTTGCTTCCTTTTGTTGTATAGTTAATAATCATGTTTCAGTACCCATTGCTTAGGGTGAGAGTCCTTCATTTAATAATTCATTCAGTAACTCACCTGTGTTAAACGCAATAGCTTCTTGGCTGTTTTCATTCATTTGCAGCTCAGGAGCTTACCCTATCAACCTACAAATTGGATTGTGAACTACTTTTCAACTCCCAGTAATCACATTAGCCCCAGCACTTCTTTAATTCAGTGCACCCTGAATCCAATCAGGGCTATCCAAGGCTGTCAGTGTTAGCCGCTGATCCTCTGCTGTAGCCATGTTGTGTTGAAATTTGCTTCTCTGACATGTTTTCTCTAAGAGAACTTAATCCTGATCAGAGTGCAGTTTCCATTAGCATTCAGAATAAAGTTCTGGGTCTGAGTGACCTTGAGTATCCTTGGGTTAACTACTAATTGACCAGAAAGACAAGGGGAAGGAACTATTTAATTGTTAGGGTATTAAGTATCCCACCTCATGACAGAGGCAGAGCTGACTATTTTGGTACGTGGGACAAAGTGGAGGAGGTAGGGAAAATATTGTACCCAGCTTTGATGGGAGGGGATTATCTTACTCCAGAGACTTAAAACATGCTTCCTGCTACTGCTGTGGCATGTGGTTATTACAATTCTAGCTGAAGCAGTTGACCAGGGGCTCAAGAGAAATGCTTCCACCACCATCCCACACTGGCTCTTGAGACCTCCTGTGGCATGGACCTTCCAAGGAGGCCACCATACTGTGATCCCAGGCTAGAGCACCCCTTGCTACCTCTACTTACATTACAAGTTAGTGTTTAGGGACTTACCAGAAACAAGTGAGCAAGGCAAGTCCATTTTAAATTGCAGAAGCATATCCCAGAGGCTGAAGGGCCCAGTTCAGGTCCCATTTGAATATACCTACTTTCAACTCTGGAGAAAAGCAGATGAAGCTCTAATACTTGCTCTTGTGGCAAGATGACATGCAGATCCATTCTACTGTGAAGGGGACTTCTACATGTGACTGGTGTTCTCATAAAGCTAGATACTAGGCCTGTGCAAAGCAGCTAGTATTTGCTTTGGATTCAGATACGGCCAATTCAGGGAACAGTGATTTGAATCACTGTCCTTAACCATTCAGCTGAATCCAATTCAGAGATTCAGCCACATCTCCGAATCAGCTCCATCCCCTGCCTGCTCTCCAAGCCCCATTAATGACTGCCCCACCTGACCCCAGCTCCCGGCACTTAAAAAAAAAAAAGTCAGATACAGGCTCTGGGGCTCAGAGAGTGGGCAGGGGATGGGGCTCATGACAGAACCCCCCATGCAGTGTGGGGCAGTGGGGAATCAACCTCCCTGTCTGGCAGCAACCAGTGAGTGGTGGGCTTCCCTCCCCCCAAAAGACCCTAGAGCTGGGGATTTAAAATAAATAAATGAAACCCAGCCTCACTGGCTCCTGCCAAGTGGGGAGGGTGTGTGATCCCCACTGCCCCATAATGCATAGGGACTCTGCCATGAGCCCCTAGTCCCCCAAGGCCTCTGCACCAGCCAGTGAGTGCAGGGCTTTTTAAACATTTTGTTTTTTAAAGAGCTGGGAGCTGGGGCCAGGCAAGGCAGCCATGGGGCAGGGCTGGGAGAGCAGACAGGGATCATAGGGCTCATGGCAGAGCCCCCCCATGCAGCATGAGGCAGTGGGAATCACCCCCCCTCACACACACATGACAGCAGCCAGTGAGTGGGGGCACTGGGAGAGAAAGCAGGGGATGGGCCCTGGCACGGGTCCCCCCCATGGTTCCTCCTCCCCTCAACCATCCCCTAGATGCCAGTATGGAGTCTGGTCCACTCCTTGCTGCAGTGACTGGGGACTACCTGAATCTGCTCATCTTTCCAAATCAATTCAGACCTTTTAACTGGTCTCCTGATTCAATTCAGATTCAGCGATTCGGCCACCAAATCCGACTTAATCTCATTCAGATCAAAATCAGCACTCAAAGCTTCACAAAGCTCAACTAGATACTACTGGATGCAGTGCTTTTTGGGTGGGTGGGCTCAAGCACCAGTGTCAGTGCTGTTAGATTGAGGTTATAATTACTTATATTAGGTGCAAGTAGACCTGTTCACTACCTAGGCACTAAATATTTGGAGAGGCATCCAAGAACTGGCAGGAGCCAAGTGCTGGATGTGGCATTCTGCAGTACCCTTCTGCCAGGACACATTTGGATGCAGAATTTTTGTGCACTAGCATCAGCTAACTCTGGGATGATTGTTTTGTTTCAGTTTTTAATGTGCAATTTAAAGGCTTTGCTTAAAAAGCCAAGCAAAAAAAAAAAAAAAAGATAACTATAAAAACTCTGGCTAGCTCATTTTGCAGCTAACCCCTCTGCTTCTCTGTCCATGCAGCAGGTGCTTTCAGATCTCTTTCTTGGAGTGCCCTGCCATTTCTTCCCCATGTAACTGTTGTTATACCTGTTCCTTTAAATCAGCTCCCCTTCCTTAGGTGCATGCCTGCTGAACAAAGGAGAGCAGGGGTTTCTTCTCAAAAGGGCTCAGGTATTCAATAGCAGTCATCCTAACTTACCACCAGTGCTCTGGCTGCAGCTGGGGGAAGGGGAGGGGGTGACACAGATCTGTAACTAAGTGGGTGGAAAAGGAGGAGGAGCAGAACAGAGATGAGCTGGAGCAGCTCAGTCTGTGCTCCAAGCACAGCTTCAATCACAGCACCTCTAGCACATATTCCATCCACCAATTCCTTCCAGGACTGCACCAGAGCTGGCAGCTGCTGGCACTGACAACCATGAAGTAGCATTAATAGCAAAAAGGATCTGGTGCAGGTGGCCTGGACAGAACCTCAAAGAAGCCCTTGGGAGCATGGGCAGAGCACCTGGAGAAACCTGCACTGATGACCTGGAGAAAGTGTCTGTGGATAGAGCCTCCAGGAACTTGGACAACCACCCAGAGAAGAGATTTTCCTGACAGAAGACCACAGACTCTTCACCACTTGGGACCCCAAAAGAAGAAACCCACCCTATCCAACTAACAAGTACCTCCAGAAGCCAGTCCCTCCCTTCTGCACACCCTGGCTCCATGGAGAAGAAGGAAATTGTGCTCTCTCTTGACGCTAACACCAGTAAGTGTAGTGATGGGGCTAACCAGACAGGCTCCCTGCATTGCTGGCCAGAAGTGACTGGAGGTGGCCCAGAGGTGGTGATTGTTCCTGTTCTCTTTGGTGTGATATTTCTGTTAGGCATGGTGGGAAACACCTTGGTCCTGGTAGTGCTGGGACACATCCGGCCCAGTGGACGCCCTTCACGGAGTGTCACTAACATCTTCATTCTCAACCTGAGCATTGCGGACTTCTCATTCCTGCTCTTCTGTGTCCCCTTCCAAGCCACAATCTACTCCCTACCTGAGTGGGTCTTCGGTGCCTTCTTTTGTAAGTGGGTTCACTACCTGGCCATGACCACCATGCTGGTCAGCATCTTCACTCTGGTAGCCATGTCTGTGGACAGGTACATTGCTGTGGTGCACGCAAAGCGCTCCCTCTGCATCCGCAGCAAGCGCAATGCTGTCCTGGGTGTCGGAGTCATCTGGCTGCTGTCGCTGCTCATTGCCATCCCTGTTGCCCAGCACCAGGCTCTCATGAGTGGCCATGAGAAGGCACCCAACAGCTCTTTCTGCTGGGAACACTGGGCTGATGGTTCAGCTGCTAAGCAGACCTACAAGGTTGCCATCCTGGTGGTGGGGTACCTACTGCCCCTGGTGCTCATCACCTGCTGCTATTTCAAGGTGGGTAAAAGGCTAAGCAGGACTGTGGGTGACGGTCTGAAACATTCCCAAGTTATTTTTTACCTGAATCCACCAGTTCTACAACAGGGTGGGAAGAACTAAAGTGAAGGGAGTGAGCAAGCAAGGGTGGTAGTGTAAAAGATTTCTAACTATTTCCTCTCAGACTTTCAGGATTGATGGGAACTCCTCACTTACTTAAGTCTCTTACTGATTTATGCTTTACAATTACTTTACATTTTTAGTAAATATTTCTTTCCTTGTTACTGGGTGACATATACACAAAGAGATGGCTACACAGAGGATACAAGCATTGCTGAATGTAAAAGTTAAACAGACTTTTTTCTTAAACTACAATATTTTTAGGTACCAATTCGAGTCGGTTTCTAAGTTGTTGTCCCTGCAAGATTAAGTGAATTCTATACCGTTGTAACAATTTTAAAAATATATATATTTTCAGAAAGGGGTTTCAAAGTAGAAATAGAAGCTATTACAAAGTATGTATGTTTGGGGGTTTGTTTGCCCTTTTTTTTTTTTTTTTTTTTTTTTTTACACACACACACACACACACACACACACACACACACACACACACACACTGGAATTGCTAACCTGCCCTTGTGTTTGTGTGTGATGAGGAAACATCTTTCAATGAAGTGCTTGGATCTCCTGGAGGCATTTCAGATTGATGCTAGTTTCTCTTCTGCTAGGTTCCCACACTGAGCATATTAGGAAGTGGCGTGCAAACCACATTTAATACATGGATTTTCTCCAATCAATCAATCTAGGTAGTTTCATTTCCTAGTGCTAATGGCCAGAGAATAGTAACTGCCCAATTATAAAGGTGCTGTAATTGTATTTTGGAAGGTTAATCTAAATGCCATTAGAACACAAAGTAGAAATTCTCACATGTATTTTCCATGACTCCCAATTCTGCCACCAATATTCTGAAAGGAGTCTAGCTATCCAATCTAAAAGTCAAAATTACTACTTCATAATGTGCAATAAGTGGTAATGTAGCTAGCGAGTGTCCTACTCTAACAGTATGCAGAAATGACTTTAGGGTACCAGCCATAATAGAAATGCAAATGTAATCTTCAAAGAGCTGATCTAAGGTCACCAAAAGAATTCAGCATGCTTTCAATTGGATTCTTTATTAGAGTAAGTACTTTCTAATGAACACTCAGTATCATTGGTGATGTGTAGGGGGTGCACGTGAGGCCACATGCACCCCCTGGCTGTGATGGTGAGCTCCCTGTAAAAAGACACTGTTGACACTGCCAGTGGCACCTGCAAGTGGTTGCCACTTGCTGCTGTCAGTGTTGAGGGGGAGAGGGTGGCATCTGCAGGTAGCCCGCGATTGCCATGGGCACTGCTGGCGGTGTCTGCGGGACAGCACTGCAGCCACCTCTGGGAGCTCCCTACTTGCTGCTGCCAGCTGCGGGAGCCTGCTGTGCTCCCCGAGCCTCTGGAGGCATGCAGCATCCATGCTCAATAATTTTCTTCATAAGAAATGAGCTTTCACAAGAAACCAGTGTAAACACTGGAGTTAAAAATTTCAATATGTATTTAACAAAAAATTGAAGCTAATTTTCATTGAAATCTTAACTTTGTAAACTGATTCTTTTTCTTTCTTAACTGTGTATGTAAACTGCAAGGTCATATGCAAACTTTTTTTTTTTTTAGGTTTTATATCATCTTCATACAAAAGTAAAAAACATTTCTAAGAAGTCGGAGAGATCAAAGAAAAAGGTAAAATATTTAACTTTATAAATGCAATGAATCATCTACCTGACTGGTAGCATGCATTATTATAATACAATACATACGATAACTATTAGCCATTTTAAAGAACTCTCTCACGTTTCATTTGCATTTTGGAGGAGCTTTTATTTATAATGGCATGCCTGCTGAGTTCTGTTAAATGTTTTAATCGTTGTAATTTAAAACATGACTTCCTTGCCACGATTAGTTTCCTTAGTACAATATAAACTTCATAAATCCAGATCTCCAAAATCCAGAATTCTCAAAATACTGGCACCTTTTTAAGCTTCCCCCTCTGCTCCCCCAGACACAGAGGGGGAAGCTTGCATGCAGCTCCGTGGCCAGCTGCTGCTCCGGTTTCGAAAAACTGAAATTTTCAAATTTCTGGCAGGTGTTCGTCATATTGAATGTAATAGTTTGAATGTTTGTAATAGTTGCCCATTAGCCAGTTTAGGAAGAAGGCAAGATTCATCTTCTTATCTAGGCCATGATTTTGGCCTACGTGCAGAAGGTTCGGGCTTTGCTCAAAGTCTTAACTCTTGAATTTTATCTTTAGAGGCCTTTAACAAGGTTAACCTAAAAATGACCCTTAGGTAAACATCCCACATTCCAAGAAATCAAACCCTAGGAGCCTTTGAAAAGATTGGAAACAAAGGTCACTGTATGGTATGGAAGTAACTAAATCAACAAAAGAAACTGAACCCAGCAGAAATCTGTTAAGAAAGATCTGAGCCCAAATTTGGGAGTAGTGACAGGTTTGGGTAGGAGAGGCCCAAGATAGCAACTCACTCAAAAACTGTAACCTACTGTCCCAATTTGGAGGTAACCTCACTTGCAGAACAACAAAGGAAGAATAGCAAGCGTAGGTCAGATCAGACTGATCACCTGAACCACCCTCTCCGTGAACACGAATCTCTTAGTTCACGCTGAAGCCACAGAGCACCCGAAAGGGACTGAAGGAAGAGGACTTACTCCCATCAGTATTGAGGCAAGCCCATTGAACCATATTACTGAGGCCAGCTCATTAAATTGTATTACTGAGGAATGAAAGCATATCTAGGTATTTGGCTTCTCAGAAGTCTAGGATTGAAAGTATATTATGAAAATAATAGTATTGATTCAAATTTAATTTTTAGTTGTAATTGTTTTAGAGAAGTGCATTTGGAGCATTGTTTCTGATGTATGTAGTTATTGTGTTCTTAATGTTTGTTGTATTTCTTAAAGCTAAGCAGTGTTATTAAAAGAAATTTAAAGTAAAACTGTGTTGTATGAATTAAGTGTGCAATCATTGTGAAATCATGCAAGTAGCTAAATATTTCCCCAGCCAGTGCAAACGAATCAGTAAATTATATGGGATTTTCTCTGTTCCATAACCCACTAGAGACTGTGCTCAGTTCCAAGTATGCTGGATTTATGATGTTATACAGTATGAAATAGTCTTGTAACTGGACTACAGAAAGTGGTAGTCTCTATACTTGAGCTTGTTGAACTGACCTTTGAATCCTTTGTACTATAGTATTCCTGTAACGTTTCAGCACTTCAGGATGTAGGCAGGAAAGCATACCCAGATTAAAAAGATAGCTCTAGGCATTGAGAAAACCTGTGAAAACTGAAGTTCATCAATAAAATGCTTGCACTCACTCTCTTGTTTATCCAGAGTCCTTCAGTCCACGTGAGGTCTGTGTTTGAGAACTGTTCTCTCAAATATCCTCTTTACTTATGATCTCACCGTTTAGTTATGCACACATTTAATAGCTTGAAACCTCGGTTGACTGGAGTCTTTCCAGCAGAAGACAAGACAGATGTGGACTTTTATGAATCTGATTTAGTCGGTCTGTAAACTTTCATAAGCAGCAGTTTGTTTCATCAGATGCTATTTTGCCAACCCAAATTCAGGATTAACCCTTCTTAAATAGTCTGCAATAATAAATTGGATTGCTTGCAATTACTTTGGAGAATAATACGTTTGGATAGTTTCCTTCTAACAATCACATTTCCTTCCGTTTCCCTGAGTTAAATATGGATTTAGGATTTAATCTTGTATGCAGTAGCAAAACACTGGCTTCAGTGCAGTAGGATCAGATACACCAGGTATAAATGTTGTAACTTTTAAAGTTAAACAGAATTGGTACTCAGCTCTGTGTATAGATACTGACAAACAAACAGAGTGTAAAGAAGCATTTGGACAGGTGGCAACGCACCACCATGATGGTGGGGACACAGGGGATGGAGGCAGCAGCAGTGGAGCAGACAGAAAGGAGCTGCAGCAGGGAGCGGGGCACAGAGGAGAAATGGGCCCAGACCCCAAGCAGTGGAAGGGAAGTGGGAGCAGGCCTGGGGGGCGCGGGGCTCTAGTCCCCTGCTCTCCGCATCATCATTCTTGACAGGCAGGTGGCTAGTGCTTTAATATTAGCACTATGTAAAGTACATTTTGATTGCTGCTATCTACACATATCACAAACTGAAGATCATTGTATAAATCTGGCGCCTTAACACAAAGGTTGGGGAAGATAGTATAAGTATTAAACATATAGAAAAAGAGTGTAAATGCTTCATCCTTCGAAATAGATGTTTCCCCTGAAGTCATAACTTTAGCAACCTTAATAGGGTTGTTTCAAAGTACTGTGCTGAAATAGTCTTCTGTGCTTTAAAATCAAACTGTTACTATTGAATCTACTTTTTCTTTGGAAATCTCCCACCTACAGGGGCCAATACCAGATACACAACTTTGTGAGGAGACTGCAGAGATATAGTTGTAGTATTACCTATCCTGAGTACATGAAGCATTTTAGAATAATAATTGAAGAAAATCAAATTAAGGTCTTCCTAACAGGATGTTCTTATATGATCTCTTCTGGATTTACTACATCTTCAGAAATAGTATTGGATCTCTAACCAGTAATTAAGATGTTGTTCACTACACTCAGTACAAGTTCCTGATACTAGAAGGAGTAATATAAAACTTAAGATCTCTACCTATAAACAAACTCTGGTAATAGTATAATCCAGGAAAGGCGTGTGTCTAGATATATGTTCCAGGCCTCTTGTAAGCCATGCATGGAACCAGTGGTCTTAGTTCAATGTGGCTTTTCCTTGCATTAAAATTTTATTTTGCTTGCTCAGCAAGGAGCTTGGAGTACAGCGAGTTGTCGACAAGCCATGAAAAAGAATAGCATTGTTTTCCAGTATCTGCCTCCCCCTTCGTAGGGACACAACTTATACATAAACTGGTATAAGTGATCAGAAAATGGTTCAAATCTGTAACACAACAGAAGTTCAGTACACAAACTGGTTCAGCTTTGGGCTTTTTGGCTTCTGTATTTCGGTTTAGTCAGAGCTTATGCGGGCTGAGCCTCCATAAGAGACGAGAGCCCTTCACCCCCTCAGCAGTCAGGCAGAAACTGCTGCTCAGCTCTGGGGAAAGTAGTCCTTCCCCCTTGTCACCGTCCTTCCTCCTCGTCACCGTCTGGTGCTTTTTTCTGCAGCTGTCCAGAGCCTACGCCTGGGCTTCCGTGCAGCTTCTCTCTGCCACTGTCACCATTCCCAGCACCTCCGAGCCCCGCAAGAGTCAATTTGAACCCTGACTTTAGTGAATTCTCTGTACCTTGGCAAATGAGCTTTTACAAATCAATCCATTTCTTTTACCAATAGGCAGCACAAGCCCAGGAAGGACAAACTTCACCCCCTATAGATATGTCCCACTTCAGAGAGTAATGGGACCTTTCCTAAATCATTTCAGCTGGTCTTAATGTTAATGCCGTGTCACAGGGCACTACGGTGTGCCTGCTCCTTTAAAGGGCAAAAACTGCCTAGAAAAAGAGGGCCCTAGGAGCCATGCAGAAACCCCACAGGTGCAGATTGCTGTGGCAGCAAGCTAATGAGAGAATTAGCCTGCACCCGGTCAGCTGCCCAGAAGAAAGCAGGGCCCTTGGCACATATAAGCCCCAGGCCTGGGGCTAGAGGTAGTCAGTTCTCTGGCAGCAGTCAAGGGGGAAGGAGTTCATGCATGAGAGCTCCACGGACATGCCTGGCTGGCTGTGGGTAAGACTAACAAGCTCTAGGAGCTCCTAAAGTGCCTGGGGAGAGGAGGCACACAATGCTGAGGGAGAAACTGGACCTCTTAAAAGGTGCAGTTTGGCCTCCGGTGTCATTGGTATTATTATTGTTAGGTTATAGTCCAGGGGCTCATATTTTTGTTGTTCTTTAATCTAGTGGACCAGGCTGGAGGTATTGGGGAGGAGGAGGAAGCCGCATTAGGGCACACTACTGTACAGAACCCCAGTGCCAGAGAGCATAGCGACAGCAGGTGAAGAGACTCCCGCACCAGAGGGCACAGTTACTGATGCTAAGGGTCCAGTGACAACAAAAGGCTGAACTAAAAAGAGGCCTCATCACAAGAGACAATGTCTACACACCATCTGCAAGCATGGGGCATGGTAAAGGAGTGGTTTTGGAGCCACACATCTAGTCCATAAGGCTTGTGGTCTCACAAGGTACTTGCTTAGAACAGGACCCAGCAAGGGGTCTAAAAACCCTCAGGGTTTAATGGGGTCCTTCAGGACTGTGACAGTGTAGCAACTTAAGGGCAGCCTCCCCATCTACTATCTTAACCAACAAAGAATGGCAGGTGAGACTAGAAGGTACTTGCAAGGCAAAGATGGCATGGTCACAGGGCCCTAGGGGCATCATGGCTGTCTCTAAGGACCCCACTCTGTGACATGTTGCTTGCTATGGAACTGGATCATTCACTTCAAAGACCGCAGGATAGGCAGCATGCGGAAACACAATATCTTTCTGTCCTTATTTGAACTGCATGTGAAGTCATACAGACTTGAAAGGACAAGATTTGAAAACAGTTGTGCATCCTCTACAAATAGTATATACAAATTAGATTGTTTCTTTTGGAATTCCATTTACTGTTTGGTAATGAGAAGTTAGTTGAATTTTCCTGATGTGAAACTAAGGAAGATGGATCAGTAACTATTATGGTAATTGTCTCTGGATCTTTGCCTCTCACAGGTTTGTTTGTTTTTGTTTTTTTTAATAGGACTATAAACTAAACTAACTGTCTTGACATTTCTTCTTTCTGATGAACAGTGACTAGAGATCAAATTACTGGATCTCTTGTATTTAGCCACCTGCCTTTTCTCAGATTGAGGGGGAGCTCAATTGTTTTAATAACAGTTTGTAATGCAAGGGATCTAAGAGACCCCACTAGCAAACCCAGGAACCCTGGACAGGCTAAGCAAACCCCCAACAAAACAGAAGACCTACTTCCTGGGCTGGAAGCAGCAGAGCTGCAACAATGCAAGGCCCAGCCACCATGGTTTAAAAGCCAGCTGTCAGTCAAGTTAGGCAGCACTGGTCGGATGACTATAGCTACTGGTGCCACTGTGGGGAATTTAAAAGACACCCGAAGTGCTGGGGAAAGGAGAGGAGAGTCTGCCTCTGGTCTGGCTACATCCAAGGCAAAGGCAGACTTGTAACACCTAGGCATCAAGATGTGCTTTCAGGGCCCAATTTGCATGGAGCCAGGTAGGCTTCATCATCTGAGGCTAGGGAGCAAAGCCTCAAGTAATCAGCTGATCCAGCATCCTTGGAGAGCTGGGAGAGTTGCCTGTAGGCTAATACAGGCAACCCTCCAGGGAATAAGCACCTTTTCATTTTTTCTTTTTTTTTCTTGCAGCACCCTACTCTACCATTTTTTTTCTTGCATCCTAAAAAAAAAAAAAAAAAAAAAACCCAAACAAAAAACACAGCAACCACCCCAAGGTGCATGAGGGGTGTAGTAAAGCAGAATGAAGAGGAGACATTTTTTTTTTTCCAAAGGTATGGCCACATAGAGCAGGAAAGAACCTATTCTTCATCTTACTCATTCTTGCTCAGGCAGAAGCTAGTTTTAACCCTTTCACAGGTGAATTGTCGAGATCTGGCTGCTCAGCCAAAAGCTGAAACTGTAGCTGCTGCTAGACTCCATGAGCAGATCCAGGATTTTGGAGGAAAAAAAACCCTTAAAAACAATATACAGGGTTCTGAAATAGAAGAGATGCCAGGAGTAGTTAACAGACAGCTAAAGTTGTTTAAGAAGGGATAGCTGGATTAGTGGAACATCAAGACGATTAAAAAGAGGGATGGTCATTAACACCTGTAGAATAGAATGCTATTAGCAAGAATTGGGCAGATCATAAGTCATGAATCACTTGACTCCTTCAGCCCTACCTGAATGGAAATGCCACTTCTACTATTGAGCATTTGGTTTTAAACTTTGAGTAGAGCAGAAATCAGAGTGGAGAAGGACTGCATCACCCCACCATGATCTGCCCCTGTTCAACTCTGCTCTTACCTCCTTGCAGTTCCTGGAGGGAAGAGAAGAAAAAGCAGAAGCAGCTAATTTTACAGCATCTCTATGCTTCTCTTCTGGGCAGAAAAATCAGCATAATTACTTAATTATGGGGCAAAGACTGTGTCTGAGACAGAAGTGCGAACATGGTAATTTGTAAAAGCTTGTAGGAAGCAGATGATTCTAAGTTTCCAAAATAGAGAGTGATGACACAAGATGTATTATGGGGAGAGGAACTACATAACATTACCATTGCTTTTATAAAATCATCAGTGATGTGCAAATCATTGTGTTACTATTAAAACCTTACATTGGTAGTAAGAGTTCCCGCTACAGAACATTTATGAGGAGTCTTATAATATCTATATTGCATAAAATTGTATGTAAATATGAAGGTTATTGTTTTTTCTTCCAAGTTGTACAAAGAGGGATTTCCTGTTGAAATCAAAATACACTTGAACAACTATGAAATCTTAATGTCAATTGTATCTACATAGGACTCAAAAGAAAGCCTAAGAGCTTTCCAGACCATTCTTTTTCTTCACGCTGAAATGTAAATGCAGTAAAAATAGCAAACCAGATTATAGCATTAAATACAAGGATGTAGAGTTGTTTCCACTAAATATCCTTTTATCATGTTTCTTCACATAACCAGGGATGCAGCTTATTGCCCCTCCCAGGTACAACACAAAGCATACAGATGTTCCCTCAAAAGTTTCAGAACTATATATTTTAGTTCATTATGTCCCAAATGCACCCTTAGAACTAGATCTTGAGCAATAAGGTAGAAATGCAATGTTTCACTGTTGACCAAAATATTCATAGTGCCACTCAAGAAGGGAGAGAGAATGTGGTACAGGTCATTATAATATAGGTCTATAATGGCACCATCTCCTGGGGTGGCCATGAAGTCCCTGGAAGCCAAGCAAGTCCCTTACACCCTGTTGTCAGGGCAATTTACCCTTCTTTTTCCCCATCACACCTTGATGTAAATTGTTAAAGTACAGGAGGCTATCCTAATCTTAAACTGACAATCCTCAGGGGTCAACATCTCAAGGGCTAATTGCATGACTTCATTCCACCCCCATACCACACTCCATGCCTTGTAGGTGCTTTGAGTCATTAATCAGGTAGGACACTTGTCCCTGTGTCTCCAGGCCACTTCACGCCTTCCTTTCCTTATTAAGGTCTCAGCCTACCCAGCTTCCTCCTTCCTACTTTGGCTGGTTCAATAGCCAAGGCCCACTGTCCTGGACCTGGACTTTGGGCCCCAGCCCTGGTCTTGCCCCTCTCAGGCACCAGGCTTCTAGCCCATGTCTCTGCCCTTCTTCAGGCTCTGTTGCTCCATGCTCTGCCCTGCTCTGGGCTCTACAGCCCCATACTTTGTCCTGTTCTGCTTTGAGCCAGCCCCCAGCAGGGCTCAAGGCAATCATATGCCCCTAGATGCTAATGGGACCTCCATACCACCCCTTTTGTCCCAAACCACCAGTGTAACTTAAAACCCTTCAGCCTTCCACTAAGCACCCAAAACCTCATCAGGCTTGACATAAAATGAAGGCCACTTGCCTGCATAATGGGTCTCTCTCTCTGCCCCAGTTAACTCTTCCCTGTTCCCAGGCCTGCAGAGCTGCTTTCTTCCAGGCCCACTAGAGACTGAGGGAGGTCCCACCATGCTGCTGTCTGGAGCTCTACAACTCTAAGCTGTCTTCCTCGACTGACTTAAGCCCAGGATTTATATAGCTTGGGTCTAAGCCCTCTCCCAGTCATGTGACACCCCGGTCACCTGAACTGACTACTGAGCTGTCCTTTAACCCCTTCTCTGCTGGCTGCCTGTGTTATAAAGACTTCCCCTCCCCTCCCCTCAATGGGGCCATGCTGCTCTGCAGGTGCCAGGCCAGGGTTCCCTGTTACAGTCTGTCATAAAGACTAGCAACAACTTGGATGAATATCCACCCCTGGAAATCTACTTGTCACCAGTGGCAACGCATAGGAGGTGTACGGGGGTGCACGTGCACCCCTTCACAGCCAGCGCTCCCTGCTTATGTGACAGGCAGGGGGGTAGGCGGGAGTGCCAGTGCCCCCCTGCAAGTGACAGCTGGGGAGTAGAGGTGCCAAGAGAAGCGCTACTGGGACTTCTGGGAGCACTGCTGGCACTTCTGGGTGCTCCACTCATGCTTCCTGATCAACACAATCGGTCGCGGGGACCCTTCCCACTCCTCCCCCACCAGTCACTGACTGAATGCTGGGGGGGCATGTGCCCCCGACACAGGAGGCACCAGTCACCCATGTTTGTCACTATTCAAGTTTAAAAATCCATATGTGAAATGTTTGAGAAGAATGGCTTTGGTTAGAGTGGCCATCACTGCAAGGCTTCACAAATTTGTTAAATTATTTCAGACTCCAAACCTGACTGCAAGTCTCTGGACAACTTCTGTATGTTAATTCCCATTTTTTTCAAATAAATATTAATCTCCCTGTAACAGGGTCCCTACCCCCATTACTAGAGGTACAGACGGGGTCCCGGTACTAGAAAGACAAAGACACTCAGAGCTTTTCTCACTACTTCTCTCCCTGTCCTTCCCTTTTCTTGCTACCTTCCTTCCCTCCACCTTCTCACTGTGATGTGAACACAACCTTCCCTGTTTGTTCCTGGGTCAGCACTTCCCTGTCTCTCATCCCAATCCGTGCACACTCCCAATTGCTCCACACAAACATACATGCACATTCACCCACTTGCCTTCATCCCGTGGTCAGGGTTAATGGGCTTGCAGTTGTTGCCATGGCAAAATGCAAAGCTGAGGTAGCAGAAGGGAGATAACTGCCAAGTGGAGGCACAGGCAGGGCTGATTACTCAGAGCAGAAGTGAAAGGGTCAGATGACCCTCTGCCACAAGATGAAAGGCTTAAGCTGGCTGGAGAAGGAAAGAGGGAGAGGCAGAAGGAGCCCAAAGAGAGGGCGCTCCCAAGGCTGAGGCAGGTGGTCAGAGTCAGCACTAGGGAGTGAATCACAAGTAGCAGCCGAGTAAGAAGAAGAGATCGTATGGAGGAACCAGCTACGTTCCCAAAGCTAGTTTTATTTTACTTTCAGTTGAGACTCTGATATAACTGGCTTGGGTGAAATGAACCCTGGCACAGCCTGTGCACCTGGAATTAGACCAACGCTAATGGCTCCAGCTGAGCCTTGACTCAGGGAAGTGGTCTGGACTTCAGAGAAGAGGGACTGAGCTTCCACAGCGACTGAGAGAGACACTAAGAGTAGCTGGGAGATGCCAGCAAAGGCTGGAGGGCAAAGGACTGGCTTTGAGCTCAGTTGAGAAGTGTCTGCTAAGATGGATAAGCTGCAGCACATCCAGGCTTGGCAGCTATGAGCCTGTGACATGCTATGCTACACCTGAAGCATTGAGTACAGGGCCCAGAGCTACTAGGAGACTAACAGTGGTCAGGGACTGTATGGACCCCTGTCCTGACAAAGGCCAACTTTCCAAAAGCATGTTCTGCTGGTGAGACTGTCCCTAGTCAATGTATTTCACCAAGTTGTGGCAGGAAAGACCACTGACAGTAACAAGTCTGAGGTTGCAGCAAGTTAACCAGTTGAAGGAGGCCCAGAGAGTTAACAAATAGGCCTCTGCGTTTAAGCCAGCATACACTCACCTGTCATCACTCTCACATACAAGGATGTTATTTTCAAACTGAGATGCTGCTGAAGGTCCTAAACTGATCTTTTCTCAAATCTTTAAGAGACAACAAATACTTGTAGCAGTAACAAGACATACATAAGTTGGCTAATACATGCAATGAAAAAATTCCATTCAATTGTTTGTGTGGTCAAATGAAGGCAGTTCCATTTTTTGGATATTGTTTAGATGAATATGGTTTAGGATTAAAAACTGTGGTTGGGGCTGGGGGAAGAGTTTGAAAACACAACTAACCAGAGTCTGTTGCCAGCTTTGAACAGATATCAGATTTGGAACGTGTTTTATGAAGTGATATAAATTACCCAATTTACTTGAATACACGATGAGGTTTTTTTTCCCCAATCTACATGGGGGGGGAAAAGCCCCTCATTTTACATTCACATACAAAAAAACCCCTCATTAAATGCATTGTCTATCATTAAACTGTTGCCAAAAGCAGCATGTGCTTAATAATGGAAACCAACTATGTAGCTGATTAAATGCAGCCAGTAGTGACCATGACCTGAAAACACACAGCCCATATTGAGTAAACATACTGATGGGGACCTTTTTTATTATTATGAAAGTATCAACATTTAAAACCTGTTTCCATCAGCTAACACTGTGTTATAAAAAAATACATTAATTTTAGGCCAGAAAAACAATAAAGTATCAAAACTTAAAATAGACAAGGTTCTTTGGGTGAATCTGATATCTTTTATTTTATCTAATATTTTATCTAATATTATTTTATCTAATATTTTAGATAAAATAAAAGATATCAGATTCACCCAAATAACTTTGTTTGCCTATGTCTTTAGACCAACATGGCTACAACCTACACCCCTAACACTTAAAATATGCTTTCATCATCTTACATTACCTTACAAACGTTGCATCAACTAAGAAGAAAACAAAATAATAAGGTGTCAAAACTTAAAACACCATTCCATCAGCTTCCAAAACTTTGACAAATAAAATCAATCAAAATATATACAACGTTTATATATTGTCCAATGATTCCCTCCTCGCCATTAATCTAGGGGCCTGGCCATTTTTGTTTCTTAACACTGCATTATTCCCTGTCATCTTCCAAGCTTATCTATTAAGGCTTATCACCTCTTATCCCACATATGTCTTGTCTTAGTCCCTATCACACCTTTTCCTAGCTAACCCTTGGCCTGCAGCTATAGCTCTTCCACCTTTCAGGCCTCGTCATTTTTCATCATGCTATATCTACTAGGTATCTCTAGCCTCTTTTCTATATATCCATCACCCGTTCCTTATCGAGTTCTCGTTTCCCACCAGCAATACCACCCCAGTTCACTCAAGCCCAACTGCAAGATATCTTCTACCAAGAATTTCAGTTGTTGCCAGACTTGTAGGTTTCTTGCTTTTGACAGTGCCATGCATAGGCTCATTACAGATTTTCGTACTCGTCTTCTGTCCTTCCTCTAGGCCCCAGCCCACAGTCTGCACAGAACCACTTCTAGCATGAGTTGGCTCTTAGCACCCAGCTGCTGTAGGAGTTTCTCTGCTTTCCCTCAAACCATTCTGACAAACTGACACTCCCACATCACATGCCATACGCTTTCTGCCCTGCAACATGTTTGTCTCAGGTATTTGGCTGTTCTACACAGACCCCCAACTGTAATGGAACACCCATACAGGTACAGTCTGATATATTAGCAGCCAGCCAAAGTGCTGGGGTACTTCTGTAAACTTTTTTCAAAACACCCCTTCCAAATTGTCTGTGCTTCTTCCCCTATGAACCCTCCCACTGTAGGGGTCGGGGGACAGTTTCTATTTCCCTGACTCAGGACTTCATTTTTTTTTATAGCCAGCCAGCTCAGTTGTGGCTATTGTCTACATGCTTTACCGGTTCACAAATTTTAAATCTTTTTCTACATGAGCGGCATTATCCAGGCCCAAGACCATGAGAATGACCTTTTACATATATTGTATTTATGAAATACCATCCCTGCATCGTACCAGGCAAACTCAGCTCATTTGGTGCCCTCTTTTATCCCTTCCCTGAAGCACAGACTGATATACCTTGCAGAAATAAATAAATGCATCTGGGAAACCTCATTCTCCCTTCAATTTCTCCTTGTATAATGTTGTTGTCTTAAGCCTTTCACTTCTGGCTTTCAAAGGAACTCCATTAGTTCCCATTCAATCCCTCACACAGTGGTCCATGAGAGGGAATACCATCACTACCTACAGTATGAGTGAGCGTACCATTACCTTAATTACATGTACCCATCCTATTATTGACAGCTTACAGTTATACCAGCTCCCCAGTTTTGTTTTGTTTTTTCACTTTCCCTTTCACCTTCTTCCAGGCCACTTTGCCTATGAGTCGCATGTCCACCTCCACTTCCAATATCTTGATTTGATCCATTGTGACCTGTAGCCCCAGTTTTCCTGTTCCTTCCATCCCTACCCCCCAGCCAGGCACTTACTTTTTGATATATTTAGTTTTGCCCCGATGCCTTTTCATATTCATTTGTATGACTTACTGCCCATTCTAGGATCCTGCTGTCTCTTGCTAAAATATTAACATCATCCATGTACAGCATGCATTTTGATGTGCACCATTTACTTTGGGGATTGGCACACCCTTGATCATGTGATCTGTCCTGATCCTCCGCACCAACACCTCAGTGGTGTAGATGAACTGGAATGGCAACAGGGGACACCCGTCTCATGCCTGATCTGACTTGCACTTGCTCCATTAGATAACCATTCACTTCTACTGTCCACTATGCTTCTTTGTATAAAATCTCAATCCCACTTAGAAACTTTGGTGGAAACCCCATCTTTTTCAGAGTGCCAAACAGGAACTCATGCTCCATACTTTCATACACATTTTCTAAATCAAGAGTCAGGAATGCCACATTCAGTCCTCATTCCTGACAGTATCAAATCGTGTCTCTTAGTGTCAGAGTTACTGCTCTGCTCTGCTGTGCAAGTCTGCTCACTGTAGACCACCTTTCTCACGACTTTTTAAAATCAGTTTGCTAATACCCATTATCTTATCTTGGTTCAGTAAGGTGACTGGTCTCCAGTTCTCCAACTTTTCCCATTCTGCTTTCTTGTATAATAGCTTTATTATTCCTGTGTCCATATCTGCCCCCCCCCCACACACACACACACAGCTGCTCCCTCTCCTGACACTCCTAAAACATAACTAACAAGTCCGGACTTTGTATGTCCCCAAAAGTCTTGTAAAATTCTGCTGGGAACCCATCATTCCCTGTGGCCTTTCTGTCTTGAAGTTTTGGTTGCCTCCCATAGTCTTCCAATGTCCATGCCTTCTCCAGCTTATGCTTCTCACTTTCCCACAAGCTCACCTCTAACCCTGCCAAAAAGTTGTCAAGGGCTCCCTGATACAACACTGTACTGACATATAAATGTTGATAAAATTCCATCACTGCACTCAATATTAGGGCTGTGCAAAGCTTCAGGTGGTGATTCAATTTGGAGGAGATTTGGCCTGATTCGGTGGCCAAATCTCTGAATCTGAATTGAATCAGGAGACCAATAAACAGGTCTGAATCAATTCAAAGATTTCATAGACATTAGGGCTGAAAGGAATCTCGGAAGATCATCAAGTCCAGCCCACTGCCCAAAGGGCAAGAAGTCGGCTGGGGTCATAGGATCCCAGCAAGATAAGCATCCAGTTCGCTCTTGAAGGTGTTCAATGTAGGCGCTTGAACCACCTCCGGTGGCAGGCTGTTCCAGACCTTGGGGGCTCAGACAGTAAAGAAATTCCTCCTTACGTCCAGCCTGAAACGGTCTTGTAGTAGTTTATGACTGTTCGACCTAGTCATCATCCCTTTGGACACTCTGGTGAACAAACGTTCCCCCAGATACTGGTAGTCACCCCGATAAACTTATAGGTGGCCATCAGATCACCCCTGAGCCTGCGCTTTTCCGGGCTAACAAGCCCCAGGGCTCTCAGCCTGTCATCGTAGGGTCTGCTTCCCTGACCTCTGATCATGTGCATGGCTCTTCTCTGGACTCTCTCAAGCTTCTCTACATCCTTTTTGAATTGTGGAGCCCAAAACTGGACACAGTACTCCAGCTGCAGCCTCACTAAGGCGAGTACAAGGGAAGAATGATGTCCCAGGATTTGCTTGAGAAGCATCTATGGATGCAAGCCAGCGTTTTGGTTGCTTTACTAGCTGCAGCATTGCACTGCAGGCTCATTTTCATCTTGTGGTCAATGATGACCCCCAAGTCTCTTTCTTCCATAGTGCTAGCCAGCATAGCACTGCCAAGCCTATAAGGATGCTAAGGGTTTTTCTTCCCAAGGTGGAGAACCTTGCATTTATTGGCATTGAACACCATCAGATTCTCTTCTGCCCACTTGCTGAGCCTGTCCAGGTCAGTCTGGATCACCCGCCTATCTTCTGGTGTGGATGCTTTGCCCCAAAGTTTGGTGTCATCGGCAAACTTGGCCAGTCCGCTTCTGACTCCAGTGTCCACATCATTAATGAAGATGTTG
>JAGPOW010002791.1:31238820-31265493 GCA_030014935.1 Caiman crocodilus
CTTTGCCCCAAAGTTTGGTGTCATCGGCAAACTTGGCCAGTCCGCTTCTGACTCCAGTGTCCACATCATTAATGAAGATGTTGAACAGTATGGGTCCAAGGATAGAGCCTTGAGGGACCCCACTGGTCTCAAGACACCATGATGAGTGACTTCCATCAATTACTACCCTCTGGGTCCAACCACGGAGCCAATTTTCCATCCAGTGGATCGTGGAGGACCCAAGGTGACAATTGGCCAGTTTCTTCAAGAGGTGATCATGGGAAACCAGATCAAAAGCTTTTTTAAAGTCAAGATATATGACATCAATCTCTTCTCCTTTGTCCAGGTGATAGGTCATCTGGTTGTAGAAGGAAATGAGATTGGTCAAGCAAGACCTACCCGCAACAAACCCGTGCTGCTGGCTATCCCTTAAGATGTTGTAAAATTCGAAGCTCTCTGAATTGATTCAGAAAAGATTTGGAGAGCTTGAGAGATTCGGGCAGTCCCCACTCGCTGCTGCAGGGAGCTGGACCTAAACTCTGTGCTGGTAAGTAGGGGCAGGGAAGCAGGAGCTAGAGGAGGGGGGAAGGGACCAAGGAGGGACCCCTGCCAGGCTCCATCCCCTGCCTGCCCCCCCAGCTCCCCTGAGTACCCTCTGACGCCTGCCTGTTCTCCCAGCCCTGCTGCCCCATGGCTGCCCCACCCAGCCCCAGCTCCCAGCTCTATAAAAAAAAAAAAAGCCCCCACTCATCAGCTTCTGCAGCAGCATCAGGGCTTCTGGGAGCACATGGCAGAGTCCCTCACACAGTGTGGGGCAGTGGGGGGCAACGGAGATTGCTCCCCTGCCAGGCAGGAGCCAGTAAGGCTAGGGCTTTTTTTTTTTTTTAAACCAGAAGCTGGGGCCAGGTGGGACAGCCATTGGGGGAGGAGGGGCTGGAGGAGAGGGCGGGGGCCAGGGGACTTGTGACAGAGCCCTCCACACAGCATCGGGCAGCAGGGATCACCCCCCAGCTGGCAGCACCTAGTGAGTGGGGGCTTTTTTTTCTTTTTTATTTTTTTTGAAGAGCATGGAGCTTGGGCCAAGCAGAGCAGCCATTGACGGGGCTGGGAGAGCAAGCAGGGGATGGGGCTTATCTGATTCAGAGATTTAGCTGATTCAGCGGCAGCCAAATGTTTGAATCAGATTTGGCTGAATCAATTCAGGACGGTGATTCAGATCCCCAAATTGAATCCCCTGAACTGGTTGAATCCGAAATGAATACTAGCCACTTCGCACAGGCCTACTCAATATCTCTTCTGTGTTTGTTAGCTTCACTCCCCTCTCATCCTGCACTGCAATAATACTTTTTTTTCTCTCATTCAGGCAAAATAAGAGGGCCATTCTTCTCCTTGCTCCACTCAAGCAGCCTTCACAAGAAAGATGTTTCTCTGTCCTTTCGCTCTAAACCACTCCTTCAATATAATTTTTTTCAGTACTGGGAATCCCTTCTCCACCAGTCATAGGAGATGCTTCAGTCTACACTGCAATTTTGTAAACATCTGCTTTTCTCAATCCCTTGTTTTCCCCAGATTCTAAACAAAGGCTTGTGTTCTGTCTTTAACATCTTCCCACCATCTCTCTCTGCTTGTATACATTCCTTTCATTGCTCCCCAGTCTTCATAGTGGCTTCTGTACCTTCTGAACTTTTTCATCTTCTAATAGTCTTGTACTTAACTTTCAGTACCCTGTACATGGTGTTCTTCGCTTTCCCACTTCCAACACCATCCTCAGTAGTACATGGTCAGAAAAGGAGAACAGTATTCTATCTGCTGCTCAAATTTTCCAGTCTACAGACCCAAAAATCAAGTCTATGAGTGGCCTGCTGCATCCACTCTTTTAAACCTACTCTCAGCTCCAGATACTGCCTTTTGGATGTCCTGAATATGTTATATTCCTCTACCATCCTGGCCAGTAACTGTAAGGACCTATCTAATCTTAAGGCATTGTTCCCCATTCTATCTCCTTCCTCCAATATACAATTAAAATCTCCAATCAGTATTAACAATGCTCCTGGTAGGAGGATTGTCAGTTCCTCTAAGAAGGTGCAGCATGCCTTCCACTCTGCTGGTGTATAAACATTCAGTATGCTAAACCTTTCCCCTCCCTTCTCCCCGATCACCTGTAATGCTCCTCCCCTAATTATCTCCTGATAGCTTCTTAGTCATAGCTGTAGATCTTTAACTAGTACCACCACACCTGTCACCACTTTATCAATACTGTCCAGTCACATGGATGGCCATGCTTCCATCTTCCCATATGGTCTTTATACTCCCTCTGTCCCTCAGGATCCCACATTTCTGAAGGCATATCACATCTGCCTCCATCCAGTCCAAATACTGATCCACTTTGCATGATTGGGAATGCTCCTTACATTAACCAATATAAGCATCATGATCATTTTTATCTGAGATATTACCTACAACCCTCCAAGTCCAATCTATGCACTGAGGTCTAGGTCTGGGCATGACTCCCCTCCTGATTCCACACTCAAAACCAATCCTTTCTTTTCCTCTTGTGATCTTCCTCCTCTACCTTCTCCTTTCCCCATGTCCATTGCATGCTTTGCCTTCCTCTAAGAACTCTACCCCAGCACGGCTTTGGCTTCCTTCTTCTGGCCCTGACAAACCTGAGAGCTGTGGGGCTAGTAGGTTGGGAAGGGCCTGGGGGGATTCAAAGGGAAACTCCTTTTGTCTGTTCATCTTCTTTTCTTCCCTCCTGCATCTTTGCCTCCTCTCAAACACTTGCCACTCCAGTTTCTGCTTCATGCATCCTCCAGACCACTCCATATCATTGTCCTCTTCCTCCTCGCTCTTCTTTCTCTAGTTCCTACCCTTTCCAGAACCCTTGTCTCCATTCTCCCTTCCCCTGTTCCTCCCATATATGCTAGTGCCCTTCTATTACACCCTCCCAATTTCCCTCTGACCTTTTCTCACGCTTGATCTTCTCTACTCCACTCATCCCTGCCTCTTATTCCCCTTCCTTCTCTCCTCTCTCTATACCCCTCTTCCCCGCTTTCTGTTCCTCTTGTCCTCTCTTCTTTGCCATTCCCATTCTCATTCCCTTTCCCCTTCTCCTTATCTCCCCTTCTTGACTCCTCCTTCATATGCCCATCTCTCTCTCTCCTGCTCCAGCCTATTTTTCCCTGCCTCATCTGCTTCCTCTTCCCTCCCTGTGGTCTCTGTGTGCTTCCTCTTCCTTCATCTGTGCCCCCCACTTCCTGCCCATTTTCCCCTGCCATACTCTCTTCTTCTTTTGACTGTATTTGTGAATGATCTGGGGCGGGTGTGGACCACAACTCAATTCTAAGAACAAAATTAGACTTCCCTTCTTTCTTATATTCTTGCACCCTACGATTGTTCTCTCCACATGCCATTCAAATCTCACATGGGGAAGCCATTGCCAAATGCACCTTCTCCTTGCACCTCAAGCATAGCTTTGTCCATAGTAAATCCCCAGTCCTTTGGTGGGCCTTAAGGCAATTCCCTGAGGCAGATGTCATACCCTACCTGCCCTTACTGAGTCCACCCAGAGTAATACCCAGACCCTTCAGGCCTCAATGCATACCTGTCTGACTCTCAGACCTTGTCCATGTTCTCCACTCTCTTACAGTGCCTTGAAAGCCAAAATCTTATATTCTTCTCCTCAATAATGTCTATATATATCTTAATTGTGACTACTCTTTCTCAGGTGTCAACAGCCTCCAAATCAAAATGTTCCAGAACAGGGTTTCTATATGCTGTCTCACCCCTAAATTTTACCTCCCAGTCCAAGTTTCTCAGCATCTGTATTAGGCAATTCATATCAAGTACCCAAACCTTCAGCATGAAAGTCATGCAGAATTGTTTCCTCCTTCCAGCTTTCAAATACTGTCATCCACCTGGTACAGTCTGTCCTGTCTCTTTCCTTGCTGCCTTGCCAAATCTTGGTGTGCCACCACTGCCACTGCCAGTCTGTACTAAGCTTCCTAGCCAGACCAGGCCATCATCCTGATCTTGGCCAACAGGCCAAGGAGCAACTTATCAATGGTAACTTTATTTACAAAGTTTATTAAAAGTTCACTTACCAACCTACACTTACAAAGCTTCACCTATTGAGCATCTTTGTTTTAAGAAAACTTCTTATCACAAAAACAACTACATCTCCAAAAACATACCAGTAGATATGTTAAACCCTTAAACAACATACATTAACTTCCCACAGTAGAACCCCTTACAGAACTCTTAATACAGGGTGCTTCTGCATGAGACACTACATCACCATAGCAATGAGCTACAGTAAAGTAGGATTAGCAGGCACAAACGGTGATGCTGACACTACTGCACAGTAGCAAACTGCATAATAGGGTCAGAAATGAACAATGCACCACTGGGATTGTGCAATAATAGTAGTCCAAGCCATCTCCAGTTTTTTCAGGAGTTCCTTCCACCCCTTCTTGAAAAGTGAATTCACAATGCCTCCTGTAAAATCTTTCCCTACCTCTCTTGTTTCTACTATTTTCTTGAAAACTTCCACTATATCCCTTCCTACCTGCACCCAAAACATCTCGTAAAATTTCATAGGAAGTCCATGTGCTCCTGGTGATTTCCCTCTTTTAAAGGTTTTTAAGTACTTCTGCACTTCCTGTAAGCTTGTCTTTTCTTGCATTTTCTTTGCTTCTAACTCCTACTTTTTGCTCTTTAATCTCTTCCAGCAAAACCTTCATCTTCTATTTCCTTCTTCTGATATTGTTCTTCATAAAATCTTCTCATTGACTCCAACCAGAGGCAATGTGAGCAGGATGCAGGGCCCAGGGCAGATTAGACTGTGCAGGGTCCCGCCCCCGGTTGTGAGGTAGCCAGTGGCAGATTTGGCGGTGCGGTGGGAGGGGTTGCTGAAGGTGCCAGATTCAGCACGGATGAGGGGGCAGGGGAGAGTGCTGAGTGGCCAGACATGAAGGTGGCAGCAGTGCAATGTCTCTGTGGCCACTCTGCCCAGCTCTGCACAGGGCTTGGGGCAGTTGCCCCAATTTGCACCCCCAGGGATGGCCCTGTCTCCAACACTTCCTCCTATTTTTCCACCTAGGTACCACTTTCAAAAAACTATTGGGACCACTCTTTGTGTTCTCCCACACAGGGTCCTTGTGCTAAGAACATTCTCTCCCCCATCTTTCTTTTAAACCAGCTTTCTATCTCTTACCTTGTTTCTTCTAGTTCTTCTCATACCTGTCATCCTCTTGTGGCTTCATTTAGCAGCTCCTGCATCTTTCTTTAAACTCTCTCAGCTCTTTCATTCTTTTACCCGCAGTTCTTCAACTTTCTTTCCTGAATCATTCTCCCATCCTCTTCTTCACCATCATCCACCATTCTCTGGTACTCTTATAATATTTCTTCAGTGTTTTCCAGCCCTCATGCTGTTTCATGTACACTTGAAATATCTCCTCATCTTGTAGCAGCTGTACATTTAACTTCTAAACTTCTCTTCCTCCTATGGGGCTCTTATCAAGACTCAGTGCTATCTTCAGTATCTGGTGATCACTAAAAGTCACATATATGGCTTCTTTCTTCCTTACCCCTATTTCTTTTGGTACAAGCATAAAGTCAGTTCTTGATTGTTTCTTTTCACTAAGGTCAGTTCTAGTGAAAATGTTCTCCCTTGCCTACACAACTCCTAGTAATTCTTCTTTTATTATATTTGCTAACAATTTGGATGAACTGTCTGAAGCTTTGTCTCCACCTTCCCCCTTTCTGTCACCCACTTCTATAATGCAATTGAAGTATATATGTATACTGATTGTTACTGATAGTATCATTCACTGGATTCTGCCACTGATGATGTCTTCCGTTTGCTTTGCTTTCACTTCTATATTCTTGAATAGCATTGCCATTCCAGCCTCTTTGTTTTCATCTGTCATGACCACCTGGATGGTCCCCATCTCCACGTTTTCTCAAAACACTTATAATCCCTTTCCCCAGGTATGCCACATTCTTGTAAGCAGATTATGAATGCCCTTGTTCTAACATTGGTTCAATCTGCTCCCACCTATTCCTTGTGAGTACCTTCCTGACATTAATAGATGCTATAATCAACTATTCTTTTATTTTTAAAGAGTGCACCTGTCCCTTTGAGGTTCTCTGGTGCTGCTGCTTCCCATGGTTGACTCCTCCCTCTCTCCCACTCTCATGCCTGTCACTTTTTCAAGCTTCCTGACTTTCTTTGCATTCAGGAAGGCTTCCATTTTCCAAGCCCCTGCCCTTGCGTCCAAGCTGGAGACCATGGGAGTAAATGGCAAGAAGTTCCTCTCTGGTTCTGACTCATTTCCCTCATTTTCAGGTTTCTTTCTCCTGATTTTCTTCTCCTGTATTTTCTTTGTTTTCCCTCCTTGACTCCTGGGCTCTTTTATTTGTTTCACCTCCACTTTTTCTGCTCGTTTGATTTCTTCTTTTTCCCTCTCTCCCACCTCCATGTCTGGGCTCTCTCCTGATGCCCCCACCCTACTTTCTGCTTCTCTTGTTTCTTTTTGAGCTGCTTCAGTTACAGATATTACACTCCCCTCTTTCTCCTTTCCTCCCTCCTGTGGGGTGTCATCCACCTTTTCTATTTAACTCTCACCCTCTTCTCCCCCACTGTCCCTTTCTGATTCGCACTGTTCCTCTGATCTTGCTTGTGTAGGCTTTGGGACACCTACAAAATAGGTGTCCCGCTCCACCCTCCACCAGCCCTCCCCACACAGCTAGTGCATTTTAGGGACTCCTGGCACACCACTGCTACATGCACCTTCTCTTCATATCTGTAACATACCATGTAGGGACAGTGTGTGGACAGGTGCCCCTCCTTGCTTTATCTGCTGCATTGCTTTGGCAGCCCATGGTATATTATAAAACTAGAGGTGCACCGATACATCAGTCTGATATCAAATTGGCACTGATATAAAGAAAATTTTCTGTATTGGAAATTAGCCCAATGCAGCTGATAATTTGTCCAATAAATGCCCATGCACATGCAGAGCCACAGTGCAGCATGTAGGCAATGAGGTGCACAGCCCAGTAGCATGGAGAACTGTATATATCTGGTAAGTCTGGTGTAGTGGGAGGGAACGAGGAAAGGGAGAAAGAGGAGGTAGAATGGGCAGGGGTGCAGATCAAAGCCCCCGCAGTGAGAGAGGGTGTGGGACTGGGGCTGGGGCAGGGGCTTCCCAGCTGGGGTCAGGGTGGGTGCAGGATGTTGGAAGGTGGCTCCCACAGCTGTGTGTAGTTCATTTGGTGGCTCCAGTCTCTGCTCTTGCCGCTTGTCTGAGGCGATACTGTGCAGGGGTTGTGTGCCTCTAGATCTGTGCAGGTTGGGGTGGGGTGGCATGGGCTGGGGACATGCTCTACCTGGCCAGGCAGTTCCGGGGGTACACACTCTCACCAAGCCCTCCTGGATGAGTGGCAGGAGCCACTGGATGAGCACCAGATGAACCACACATAGCAGCAGGAGCTGCTCCACACCTCCCTTCCTGCATCCCCCAGACAGGTCGTTCCTCTGTTCTATGCCCATGCTGGCCCTAGCCCTGGCCCCAACCCTAGCCCACAGCTGCAGCCTGCCCCACATCACACAGATCCATGGGGCACACATCATCCCTCAACCCCTGGATGCAATGCTTGTGGCTCTGTCCTGCACCCCTCCCTGCCCCAGCTGGTCAGCACCTACCTCAACCCCCACCCCCATCCCTGTCCCTATTCCCTCCCTCACAGCAGGGGCCTTGATCTGCCCCCCCTTTCCCTCTCCTTCCACCACACCAGATTTACCAGCTGGCCGCAGCTCTTCAAACTGAAGAGCTGTGTATCAGAAATTGGATTGGTATCGGCCACTATGCCTCCTTAAAAACTGGTTATTGGTATCAGCCCCAAAAATCTCTATCAGTGCATCCCTATATAAAACCCCAGTGGATCCCAGCTGGATCACAGATGGGAGATGCTACACCTCATCTGGACTCCACTTATTTGCTCTTAACACAATTCATGACCTCCATGACCCTATCCAAATACATGTGTAACATCACTATCAAGATGGAGTAGGTGGTGCAAGTATACTAACCTCAACTTTCCTGCCACACCTTGATCTTCAAAAGAAAGGAGGGTCCTAGGGTATTATGGGTACTTTCATGGGTGCACTCACATTGTGGTGGCCTTCCTTGGGGCTCCTCCTCCCCTAGACCCTATCCACATGCCAACTGATGTTACAATGATGACAGCAGGCCTACTCTCCAACTACCAGGGTCAGCTGGGAATGACCCACACCTGAGTTTTGATGATGCTGGGGTATGGCTTGGTTTTAGCAGGTAGTTTATCTAGATTGCTCTTGTACCAGTTGTGAGATGTTAGCCCCACTTAAATAAAGCAAGAAAGTCATTGTTGTTACAAGTTGAGTTAAATCAGCAAAGTACACCCCTTTTGCAATACTGGTTTGGCACCAATTAATTATACAGTCAATTAGTCCCATACTTAATCGATTAATAAAGAATACTTAACAATAAATTCATTTTCTTTTCTCAATCAACTCTTGGGCTGTCATTTAGTCCATATACTCTAAGTCCATGCCCCCTTGTTTTGAGGCTGCTACCTCTTGCTCAGACTTAATTATCCATTTTTAAAAGAAGAAGAAAAAAACCCTGAAAAGGGGCTGCCTCTTCATGGTACTCATGCCTCTAGGCTTTGGAAGCTTCCCAATTCATGTGTTTCCCCTCTGGGGGTCTGAGTGCCTAAATCTTATGGGGATTTTCTCCCAGCATTGTCCTGGATCACTGGCTGGCTGGAAACCCCTTCAGGTCTCCAGGTTAGGGAGATGACTTTGCTCCTACCTAGTTTCAGTGTCTTTTGGGGCCCTCTGTCCAAAAGGGTTCTCTGTCTTTCCCCTTCTTCTATTTTTCAAACTCTGCTGGGTTGTGGAGGAGTGATGTCACCTTTGGCATGCTGCCTGACTCACAGGGAACAGGTGCTAATAAACCACTGCAGCGGTGTGGTGCACTGCTCCATCCCCATCAACTCTGCACCTACGATTACATGCCAATCATCTCCTGCCTATCTGGGCTATAAGTGACCCTCTGCCAGCAGCCCACTGGCACGCCAGGGGCTCTACCCAGTTGAAACTGACTTGGCCCCCTTGCCCCACTGCTATACTATGTGCATCCCGCACCTTCTCTCTACACACATTACTCTTTGCATATGCAATTCCATTCACCTTTCTGTGTCTTCTGCCTCTAATAAATCTGTATACATTCTTATTATAATCACTTGTTCTCTTGATTTTTCCCCTGCTATAAACTTTACACATCTTAATTTCTCCCTCCCACATTCCTCCGCATGTTTCTTCCAAATTTTTTCATACCCTTCACTGTTCTAGTAACTAAATTCCCAAGTCTTTCTGTTTTGAAAAGCAATCAGGCTGGTGAGATGTTCTGCCTGCACCTCCAATATCTCAAACAGTACCTTTCCTATGAACTCATATCTGTTCATCGTTGATCCTATCTGCTGTCTGTCCCTAGTTTCTACTGCTTTTATCTTCAGTCTTGATCTTCCTTGCCAACTGTCAGTGCATCTTCTGTATCTTCCTGGCTGTGCCGCTCCCAGTGGGCCAGCATTCCATCCCATTCCTGCCACTTCACACCTCTTGTCTAATGTACCTTCTCCTGCTGTTCCTGATCTAGCTTCCATTCTCCTCTGCTCCTCCTGTCTTCCCTCTGGTCTTGTTCTTTTACCCATCATCTTTGCTGCTGCCTGTATTGTCATTGCTACTTCTGCTGTTGCTCCCATCTTCTTTCCTGTCTTTCTCCTCTGTTTTTCCACTTTTGTCCACTCTCCATCTGTCTCTAGACTTTCTTTTCCACTCTTCATTTCACTTTCCACCTCCTGGTTACTTGCCACTATTGCCATTGTTTTGAGCCTTGGGTATCCCTCCTCTGCTCATTCTACCCTGACACTCTATTGATTGCTATCTCTGCCCTTAAAGCATTGATTAGCCTTTCAGCTGATCATTTGATCTTATCCAAAGAGGCTGAGAAAATGCCTTTTTTTTGGTGTGTCCCTTTAAAAAAAGCAGGCAGTGGCTCCCCCAGGAGGGAATGAGTTCCCCCTGGAGATATTGCAGTACCAGGCCAGCACTCAGAGAAGCGGGAACAAACCCAAATACCCTCTCCCACTGCCAAAAATGCTGATGGGAATTGTGCAGCCCTTAAAAAAGTGGGTTGGTGTTCCCGCCCTGGCAGCTGTATTGCATCCCTATGACACTATAATGGATCTTATACCTGGCCAGGAGACTAAGATACATTTGTCTTAAACTAAAAACATGTCTATTGAATCCTAACAGATACAATTCTAATTAAAATTGAAGTAGCAGTTAAAAATCTTAGGTTTGTAGCTAGTCAAAGCAAATGTTCACCACCCCAAGATATTGTGAACACAACTTCACTGGTTGATCAGGCCATGAAGTTTTGTTTGGGGCTCCTGGCTTTCATGTGTAATGTCAAGACAGGATCTTGAACCAGTGGTGGGATCTCTTCAGGCTTCTTTCAGGGTACACTCTCTCATCTCTATTTATATACCACATCGCTTGCATTTCTTAATACATACAATTAACTTAAGCCTTCCTCCTAATATATATTAATAATCTTACTTCTGTTTGCCAAATACGGTTACCTTTAACTGGATTTTTCTATTCTGAGATAATCTTTTCATTCTTAGGTAGGGGTAGGTTTTGCTTTGACTATTCCTCTTTTACCCAGGTTATATTTATTCCATTTAGTTAGCCAGCTTCCTGATTCATTTTAAGTCAGGGACAGTACTTTTCCATCTGCTCCTTTCACTGGGTGCTGGTCTTGACCGCAATTCAAGCTAAGCATGCAGCTTGAGGTGAGCCCAAACCCAGGCCTGAAGGCCTCTGGGTGCCAACAGCTGGCACCGGGCCTGGAGGTACTACAATACCAGGCTAGCACCAAAAGGACGAGAGCCAGTCCTTACACCCTCATATTGGTGCCAAAAATGTAATTTATTAGAAAATGTTAAAGTTCAAATGACAACAGGAAATACAGAAAAACCCAAGCAGAGGACTACATAGTAGAGGATGGGGGTAGAGGTGAAAACAAAATTAAGTTACATATGAAACATGCAGCCAACTAAACCTCTGGGTGGGGGGTAGGCAGTGGGAATGCGGGGGAAGGAATGCGATGCTTACAAAGCAGAGAATATACAGAAGACCTTGAACAACAATAACACATTGCAATAGGGAGATGGATCAAAAACACCATACAGTTACAAATAACAACACACAGAATACAAATGCATGGAGGAGTAAGGAATAGTCCAGGATTAAAAGTCCTTGAAGAAAATTCAGTGCAGCCCGGGAGGGGGCACTCAGGTGGTCCCCTCTGCATCACAACCAGCAGTCTGGTGGGGTCGCATGCTGGCACTGTCCTGTGATGTGTTCTACATAGACATCCCTTGACCATAGGATGGTGTTGGACACCATGAGGTGCCGCATCAGCTTGGCATAGTGGCAGGATACATGGCAAGCATGCAGAATGCTCTCATTGCTGGGATCCCATGCTCTGAGCACCCTGATGATCAGAGCCTCAAATGTCATGTCATATCCCTGGCATCTCGAAGTTTCTGTCAGTGACTGAAACTTTCTCTCGCTTCCATTTTCATTTCTCTCGTTTCCATTTTCAGGCATCAATGAAAGCTTATCACCAGTTCTTGAATAGGATGGTGACATCTACCATCACAACACACTTGCTGTCCTTGTTGGTCACAATGATGTCCAGGTACAGCTGGTGCTCACAGCCTTGGATGTTGTGGTTGATGGACATAGTCCCTACTGAGGCCAGGATGGCATTGGCCAATCAGTCCTGGAGAGCACAGCTGACATGCTCTGATGTGGGGCTTGCAGGTGCACAGTACGTGGGGGAGAGTCTCTGCCTCATAACCACAGCATCAGCATCTTTTGTCACAGTTCCCATACTGAATGGTGCTGTTAAGCAGCAGACAGTTGAATAGGTGTAGTGGATGAAGCTCTGGTCTATGAACTGTGTAAAGCTCCCAGTGAGACGCTATATTTGATTTTAACTAAAAATGCTGAGGTGCTGATGCAAGCCTACCTTTTTTTTTTTTTTTTCTTAAAATCATTTTATTAGAAAACCAGACTGTAACAGAGGGCTCAAAATGACCTCCAAGAGCAGCCTCACAAAAGGATAATACAACATTCCAAATAACATGCTAAAAAGACATCGGATCATATTGCACATCATCTCATTTTTTACACAGTATATACAAACATCCCTGAGTAGTGTCTGTCGAATACATATTACATGTATCGTGTTAGACATCCTTGTACTTTCCTGGAAAAAGAAAAGTGAGAACATACAGGTCCCTTTGTTGTTTCTACCCCATGTACAAACCTAGCCAGCCTTTTCTACCCACAAAGGCTGACTCTTAGTTGAGCCTATACCTGTGCTGAGCTGAAACAACCTCCTGAAGTCCAGCTCTTGCCAGAATATTTTCTCCCTTCCTTCTTTGGCATTTCTTTCTCTAGCTCTATAGAAGTGCAGCTCGTGCATTGCTAACTGCAGACACTCTGTTGTGGAAAAGCACCACCCCTTTAGAGCCAACAAGGAGCGTACTTTCCATAGTGCTACTTTGGTGCAGGTGATTAAGACCCTCACCCCCCATGTCCCATCTGTCCCCTCTGATAAACCATAGAGGACATTTCTGGAAGTCACCCCCATTCCCCTTCCCGTATCCTTCAAATAGGTAGTCACCTTCCCCCACACCCGTTGTGCATAAAAACAGTCCCACAGCACATGTGCCACCAACTCGGGCTCATCGCAGAGCTCCCTTGGGCACTTGGGGGACCGAGAGAGTCCCCAGCGATAGAGCACCTGTCGCACTGGCAGAGCATTTCGCATCGCCCTCCACGCCAGCTCCTCATGCTCCCCTTTCCAGTCCTTCCCCACCAGTCCTTTCCACACCCTACTCTCAATTCCCCAACATCCAACATCCTCTGCTTTCCTCTCAGGAAATTAAAGACCTTTTTGGCAACTCCCAGCCCTTCGATTCCTAACCCGCCAATCCTTCTTGTGTAACAAAGGCTCCAAGTCGGGCGTAGGGCAGCAACATCTGCCAAGCCCATGCTCCCTGCCACGCACTCCCGAACAAGCCCAGCCTTCTCAGGAGCCTTCCCCACCAGAACCTGCAGAAATTGGTAACCGTGCCCGTTGCTCCTCTCACTTCCCTCACCACCATCTT
Source organism: Caiman crocodilus (assembly GCA_030014935.1). NCBI lineage: Eukaryota > Metazoa > Chordata > Crocodylia > Alligatoridae > Caiman > Caiman crocodilus. The sequence continues at coordinate 31,252,096 of JAGPOW010002791.1, forward strand.
CAAAAAGTGCACAAAAACAAAGGTCTCTATTTTGGGGAGCCCCATCCCCCCAATCCCTCATCCTTGTATATCTCTGTCCTAGCCACTTTCTCTGTCTTCCCCCCCAAAAGAAAAGGCACAAGGCCTGCTGGACCCACCGGGACTGTCGCCAGGACGGGGGATACACCATCGCCATGTACAGGATTAGCGGCAGCAAGCACTGTTTAATTGCTTGTACATTCCCCTTCGATGATAACCCCCGTGTGCTCCACAACCTCACTGTCTGTTTCACTCTCCCCTCCAACACTTCCCAAGCCTGTTTCCCTTTCCCCTGGGTATCCATCCAGACACCAAGCATCTTCAGTTCCTCCCTTTCCATCTGTAGCCCAAGGTTTCTCAATTCCTCCCAATTCCCTACCACAAGCACTACGCTCTTGTCCACGTTCAGCCTCGCTCCGGATGCCTCCCCATACTCATCTATGTGCTTCAAGGCTCTTCCCAGGGGACGCCTCGTCCCTCACTACACGTCACATCATCCACTTTCAGTTCTCCTCCCCTCGGCACTCTCACCCCGCTAATCACCCTATCCCCCCGATCTGTTGTGCCAGAGGCTCAATGGCGCAAAGAGCCCTGGCGACAGCAGGCACCCCTGTCTCACCCCCGAGTCCACTGCAAAGGCTTCCCCCAGGAAACCGCTCACCAACACCCCACTCGTAGCCTTTCCAGAAAGTGCCTGCACCCACCCCACAAATTCTCCCGGCATCCCCATCCCTTCCAGAACCCAAAACAGAAATTCATGTCCGATGCGGTTGTACACTTTTTGCAGGTCAAGACTCACCACTAGCGTGTTCCACTTTTGTTCTGTGACATACAACAGCGTGTCCCGAAGTACCCAGAGTGCTTGTGTCGTTCGCCGCCCCCCCACTGCACACATCTGTTCCTCACCCAGCACCTGCGGTAACATGGCCCCCAACCTCGCCGCTAGGATCTTGGAGAATAATTTATAATCGGCATTCAACAAGGTGATTGGCCTCCAGTTCTTAATGTGCTCCCGTCCCCCTTTCTTGTAACTCAGGACCACAATGCCATGGACAAAGCCTTCCCCTACCTGACCTCGCACCATAAATTCCTTAAAAAGGGCCAAGAGATCCCCCTTTACTAAGTCCCAAAACTTCCCATAGAATTCCACCTGGATCCCATCTCCTCCTGGTGTCTTCTTCAGTGGCATCGTTCTCAGGATGCCCAGCATTTCACGTTTCATTAATTCCTTTCTCACACTTCCCTTCCCTTCCTCCACCACCTTTGTTTCCAAACTCCCACCAGTCCCTTCACTTGTTCCTGCCTCACCGTTTTCCTATGAAACAAATCCTCATAATATCTAGTCACCTCCTGCAAGACCCCTTCCACATCCTCCACCCTTCCTCCGTCGGCTGTGCAAAGCGCCTCCATCACCCGCTTTTTGCTTTTCACTCATAAAGTGAAAAACCTTCCCCATTCCTCCCCCTCATCCACCCACTGCACCTTGGCCAGGAACATCTGTTCTTTCATTCTGGTCTGGAACCAATTTTTCACCCCTTCTCTTCCCATTCTTTCTTCACTGCTTCCCCCTTCTTCAACTCTTCTCACAATCTTTGAACTTCTCCTTGCAAGCGTGCAAGCTCCTTCTTTTTCTGGCATGCCTTTCTCCTCCCTGTGTCATTGAACCACTCTCGCATGCGCCCCTTAATTTCTACCCACCAGTCCCACTGGGTTGCAAAAAAGGGTTGCAAGGTTTGCCACTGGTGATACAACTTTTCAAAGGCAATGCATTCCTGGGGATCATCCAATAACGAGGCATTTAGTTTCCAGACTCCTTTCCCCTGTTTGAGCCCCTGCCCAATGCCCACCTCTACCCACAGCACATGATGATCTGAGAAACTCACGTCAATCAGTCACTTCCTGCAGAGCTCCAACCCCTCCGACACCAGCACAAAATCGATGCTTAATTGCCCCTGTCCTCCCAGATCCACTCTAGTAAACATCCCTGATCCTTCCCAAATGTCCTGGCAAGCCTACCACAAGGATAAATTAGTGCAGCTCATCTGAATAACATGCTAGTATCCACTGAGTGCAGTACCACCCAGTGCTAACTCCTTTTCAAGTCATGGTGAGCCACTACATTGAATACATTTTAATTTCCTGTTCATGTCCACAGCAGAGCTGTGTCTTTCTTTCTGATTTACAATTATTCCTGCTTTTTCACCAGTTTTAAATGTCTGACAAACAACAGCAAACAGGACCCCTAACAGTTCACCTAGAATCCCTTTGTCACCCCCTCTCTCTCAGTCTATCATATATGATTAGAGTAGCCTCATCCTCCATGGGGTGGAGTCAAACCGAGATGCCCTCACTCATCTTCATAGAAATTTGTAGAGGATCTCAGGAGTTATGACAAGAACACGTGGTTCCAGTCATGAGTGGGGGTGCTAATTAGCACATGGATCTTTTGTGGGTTGTATTTGGAGTATATAAACATACTGAGCAATGCTGAGTTGCAGGGCCACCATGGCTTGAAATGCTGTCAACTCTGCTGTGACCCAGCCCAATGAACTATATGACATCATGAGCCTTTTGGCTTTGATCTAATATCATGGATATTTGCATCCCCTGTTTATTTATTGTAATGGTACAGGGACTTTAAATGTGGTTTAAGGTGTGTGATGAAAAGGTTTTCTAGATTATATATTCTATATAAGTAGGTACAAAAGTTCTGCTTAAAAGTATGTTTATGGAGTTACCTGTGTTAAAACTTGCAGCAGTTTCAAAAAAGGTTAAATGCATCATTTCTGAATGAATTAAGTTTATGGCTGCCTGTAGTAATTTTATGCAAATTACTACAAGCATGTTTATTCAAGATCAGGGTTTTAAAATTTGCCCCTAACTTTTATGTGCTCTAGCAGAGCTAGGTGTGATAGTAAGGTGTGGGGAAGGGGCTGACAGGGGAAGAAGTTGGGAATGGGGGAGGGCAGAGGGACTACCTACACCCCCCCCACCCGATTGATTTTCCCTGCTGTAACAATGGGAAGTGGACCAATTCAAGGCAAACCTCCAATAATCATATTCTATAACTGGAAAAATTGTAACAAATGTATACATTTTCCATATACAGAATCTAATGATAGCGGGCTGTTTATCTGTAAAACAGCAAATTTAAAGGATTCTTTCTAACTTATTGTGGGCAATAACTAATTGGTCTGATTTTGGTAAGTGAACTGAGACTTCATTTGAAGGATAGGTGCTCCACTAGTTTTCTAAGTTTCTAATAGGACTTATCCTAAAAAATATTTCCAGTCTTTCAGTTTCCTTTAATCAACTAAATATCCAAAATATCCAAATAAATGGATGATGAAGAACTTTCTCCCAATGCCTTGCTGGTCAGAACCTTAGCAGCAGCTATTCCATCTAGCAAAACTGGAACTTGCAAACCATGAGATCATCGTAGTTGTATTTCAAGCAGATGGTAAATATATTCTACATGAGCTTAATTTTCTGGAGTATGTTATCTTCTGTTCTTCTTGGTATTTCTCACTCAGCAAGTGCTCTTATCTCCCTTTTTCACAGACAAGATGGAATCGATCCTTATTTTCTTTCCTTGCCTGATTCAGACATTTCTCTTATCACCTCTCAAGCATTTCTGAGACAATTCTCAGGACACTCAATTCCTGCATGTACTTTCAAAATGTATTTAAAACATGTAAGGTGTCAATCATTTATAGAATAGATATTGCAAAGAACACTTCACAACTGGCCTTGGTTAGGTATTGAAATGCTTTTGTAGTTCTTAGTAGCTTTCCTTTTCCATAACTAATTAGTCTGCAAGAATGACAAGGGGATTTACTACAAGCCACATCTTAAAAGAATGCTCTGAGATGAAAAAAGTTCTTTTACTGATGTTTTATTCTAATCTATCTGGACTATGCTCTTTGCTTCATGTCTGGAAGTCTAAATGATGAGATTCAAAACCTCTAACTATGGAATGTGCTTGTAATTTCACAGTAAGCAAAGCCTAATTGCCTTGATTGATAAAATGTAAAAGTAGTATAAAAGCATGCTGTCTTTGAATGAATTGCTAGTTTATGTAAATATTATTATACTCTATATGCATCTTCTATGAACATATTGAGATGGAAAACCAATTATTGTAATATTACATGTCAGATTATTCTAGCTCAGGCTTGTCCAACATACAGCCTGAGGGTCACCATGCGGCCCACTGAGCCATTTTATCTGGCTCATGGCAGTGGCAGTGCTGCCACCACAGAGTGCAGGGCCATGGCAGAGCACAGGGCTGCAGTGGTGGTGGCACAGGGCCACAGCGGCGGAGGGGCCACGGTGGTGGCGGGGTTGCGGAGGTGGCGGTGGAGCGAAGCGTGGAGCAGCGGAGGCGCAGAGCACAGAGCCATGGCAGCACGGAGTGTGGAGCCGCTACTGTGGAGCGTGAAGCCACAGCAGCAGCGGTGGCGCTGCATGGCTGTGGTGGGGCCATGGCAAGGCAGGCAGGGAGCAGCCCCACGTAGGCAGGCAAGCAGCGGCCACTGGCACTGCCGGCCCATGCCTGGCTCGTCACCCACCTGCTTCAAGCCAGCCTCGCTGCCCTGCCCTGCCCGACCCCACAGCCAGGCGGCACCAGCTCCCCCGGCCAGTCTCCCCCTGGGCACTGCAGCTCTCCAGGTCCAGTCACGAGGCCCTGAGGGGGCCACTTCTCATGTGCTGTTGGGGACGGGAGGAGGAGCCCGGCTGAGTCTGCACCAGCCAACAGAAGCAGCAGCAGAGCTGTGTGCCGCTCAGGATGGGATGAGCCTGCATCAGTCAATCCCAAGCGGCACATAGCTCCGCTGCCACTTCTGTTGGTCAATGCAAACCTGGCCAGCCTCGTCCCATCCCCAGCAGCACGTGGGAAGCTGACTTCAGCTGCATGCTGCTTTTTCTGACTGGTGCCGACCCGGTTCTGCCCAGGCATGTCCTGCAGTACCATGTCAACCTGGGCATGGTACCAGCAGGCCAAGTGGGCCCCAGGTTAACCCCAGCCTGGCCCTGTGGCTTCTCAGCACCAGGTCAACCCAGTTGTAGCCAAGCGGTTCCTCCAGCACCATGTCAACCCGGGCATGCATGTCATGTCAACCAGGACCATGTCAACCCCTGCAATTTCATTGGTGTCAAAGGTCACGTGACATCACTTCCTGATATGATACCACTTCCTGTGACATCTTTGAATATGGCTCACCAGCCCACTGGGTGATAAAACGTTTGTGATCTGGCCCTACATTCGAAAAGGATGGACACCTCTGTTCTAGCTGGTTTTTGCACCATAGGCAAAACTCTGCTAGGGGAGGAGGAGTGGGGGATGAGTCCTTAGGAAAAAACCCTACTGGGGGATGGCAATAGGGTCCAGTATTAGCTTTCTCAGGAACTCAGAAATTCTGGCTGCTGGTGGCATAAAGTGGTCCGTCCAATCCCATATAAATCCCATTAACTTCAGCAAGCCTAGATGTGACTAAATGTGTCAAAAACAGATCACCCAATCCTGAAGTGCTTGCTACAGGAAACCTGAATTATAGTGCAAGACAATTTGTTGCTCAATGTCAGTTTCCAGATCTACTTGAAGTTATAGCATCTAATTTACCAATATTTTAATCTGTGAATTCCACCTCTAAAACTTTGGGGCTTTGTGTGGCATGCAAGACTCCTTCAGATCAGAAGCACACAGGCCAGGACATACCCAGCATGCACAAGGCTAGAGAAGGTGTTTATGGAGAGTGAGATACCTGGGAACTTCCTTAAAAGTATTGATCAACAGTCCTCCACTAGAGTCCTAAACTATTAAATTCAAATCCAAACCACCTGAAAGAAAAAGGAAGAGATGACATATAGCACCAGACCAGCAAATACAGATCAACATCCAAGCTTGGAGAAAGCCAAATACATAAATTAGGATGGGAGTTGGTGTTCACTGGTGACACGTAGGGGGTGCACATGGGTGCACATGCATCCCCTGAGATTGGCGGTGCACGCCTGAAAGAAGCACTGCCAACACTGCCAGCAGTGCCTGCAGGTGGTCACTGCTCACCAATCACTACCCCTCCCTTCCCACCAACATCAATGCGGCCGCCTGCAGGAGCTCCCCTCTCACCACCACCATGCCCCCACCACCACCACCTGCAGGCAGTCACCGTGCCTCCCAAGCCTCCGGGACCAAGTATTATTTATGTTGATGTTGAATCCACACCTGGAGTCATCAGGGGGGTGTTCCAAGGAGATGCACTGGTACAGTTGCACTCTCATCCCTCTTTGATTCTTGGTCTACCCACAATTTAAAACCAACTGCCTAACAATGGCAATACTATTCCTATTCAAACAGCAGTGAGGAAGCCACTTGACCTCATGGCTCATTAGAATCTACCTGATTCCTTCTCAACTCTTCATTCCATAGATGTTAACAATCCTCTCCTTTTTTTAATGTACTTGATGTTCCACTAATTAAGCTATCCTTTCTTCTGCAATTCTGCTATCAGCTGCTCTTCTTAATACATCTCCTATTGCACAGCCTTGTAGACTTTTTCTTAACAATAAAATAAACATTAATTCAGCTGTGGAAACATTAATTCAGGTATGGAAATAACTCAGTAACGCATTGGATGCATTGTTAAGATATTCAAGAAGGCTAGATTTTGTTTTATGAATCTAATTCTAATGACAGCAGGACTAAAGGAACAGCACCTTTTGATTATTCTTGCCTAGCTTGTTGTGTGTTTACAATATAGCAAGTTAATGCACATTCCACTTAAGTTATATTTGTTTTTGCTTGAATCTTGAACTGAATAACATAGTGCCAGGCCCCTAGCTTAAAGGTCCTAGTTTCTTATAATCTGAAGAAAACTGTGTGTTGTGTGATAATGCACCATTTGAACCCTTCTTTTCATAGTCCTAGATCCACCCATGAAGAGGGTGTTTAAGCAAGGAAGGCTTTTGTGAGAGAGTAATGAAGAGCCAGAAATACGTGCCTAGAACCAAAAAGAGTCTTTTCTAGTAGGCTGCCATTAACTCAGACTGGGAGTGAAATATCAAGGCATAGGTTAGGATGAGCACAAAACTCTATCTGCCTGGAGAAGACTCCATCCCTTAGAAGCTTGCTCAGGTTTTCCATAAATACCTAGCAGTAAGCTGAGAAGGGGTTCATATTGATTTTGCTGCTGTGTGATTTTAAAAGCTTTTTTGCTTGTTTTTATGTTGTCAGACCTTGCAGCTACAAAAGACTGTATGGCGACATGTGAGGTGAAACTGCAAATCCAAATGGAAAGCTTGAACATTTATGGGCAATGGGGGTTCTAATTACTATTTTAAAATATTCTAATTTCTTTAACACTTATTAAACTCCAATACTTAATGAGAACTTGAGAGAGAGGATGTCTCTGTTCAATTCAGCTTATGCTACCTGTGCTTTGAGACCATCAGGATATGCCACAACAAGTGAAATGGTGATACTTATTTGTAGGCATGCCAACTTCCTTAAGAACCATTTAGGACTTTTGGTATTTTATATAGAAGATACAAATCCATTTATGAAACTTCATAAATTCAATTTTTAAAGTGTGAAATATTTCATCTTTGAGGGAGACTGGGTGCATCTACACATGCAATCAATGTGATTTAGGTTTACTGCACAGTAGTTTACTGCACAGTAAATCAGCCCTGGGAAGGCTTTTACACATGAAGCCTGTTGGGAGCAGATTTGCTCCTTCTAGGATTAAATGGATCCAAGCCTGCTCCTGCCCTGCTCTGTCCTCCTGCAACAGCCAGGGGGACCTGCAGGCTCTAGATGCAGATGCCCAGGTGGCAGGAAGCTCTGGCGGGGGGGCAGACTTGGCTTGGCATGGGCTCCTGGGAGGGCAGGCTCAGCCTGGCAGGAGTCTCTGGGAGGAAATTCTCAGCCTGGCATCCAGCTCCTGTGGGGGCAGAGGAAGTCCCAGCCTGGCAGGGGTCTCCAGAGGGAAAGGCTCAGCATGGCATGCAGCTCCTGGGGGGGCAGAGGAAGTCCCAGCCTGGCAGGGGTCTCCAGAGGGAAAGGCTCAGCCTGGCATGCAGCTCCTGGAAGGGCTGTCTCAGCCTGGTAGGGATCTCCAGGGGGACAATCTCAGGCTGGCAGAGATTTCCAGTGGGAACAGCTCAGCCTGGCAGGGGTCTCCAGGGAGGCAGGCTCAGCCTGCCCAAGGACACTGTCCCAGGAGCCTGTGGCTAGTACACATGGATGCTCCCCACCCTCCCACGTGGCAGTGGCAAGGCACCGTGTCCACAATGTGCTCAAGGATCACTTCCTCCCCCACTGTCCACAGTAGTTCACTTGGGTAGCTGGCCATGGACCCCAGGCCCAGAGTACACCCCCATAATGACACAGTCTGGACAGTTTCCACTCAACAGATTTTACTCTCTCCAATGCAACATACTCCCTCCTGCCCTTCCTCTCCAACAACATACTCTGTCCACTCCTTTCTCCCCAATAACAGCCCCCACTCTGAACCCCAACAACCATCAACAATAAAACACCCTCTTCCCCGTGTAGCTATTCACAAGAGTGTGGTTGGTGCAAGTGTCAGGGCAGAACAGTGGGCTGGAGGTGCCTATGGCATGAAGCATAGGGAGAGGTCTCTACCCCAGCCTTTGGTGGCATCACCATGGGTACAAACACTGCAGTGAGCCTGACAGTCCAGGGCCTCAGCCAGGGGTGAAGGCTGGCACTGTCCAATCTTCTTCCCCTCCTTTTTGGTGCTTGGCTCAGTGGGGACCATCTCATGCTCAGAGACCATATGGTGGGTGGGTGAGTAGTGGGCAGCAGGCTTGGCAGATGCCCCTACCTTCCCCCCAGCAGCCTCTCCAGAGAGATGGCCCAGGCCAGGGCCCCTGCCTGTGGCCTGTGCCTGAAGCATGCCCCTGCTGAGAGTCCCCCAGGCACACTATGACAAGCTGTTTGAGAGCACCAAGGGGTGCCCAACACACTATTCCTGGTGATGATGATTATCATGGTGCCCCATGTGCAGATGAGAACCTGCCATGGGGCTCTGAGCTTTGACAGTGCCCTAGACAATCCCAGGCTTTCCCACAGCATGTGCTGCCACCTGGAGGAGTACCACTCCCTATGCTATGAGTCCCTGATCCCTGCAGTTGAGGAGGAGCTCACCACTGCCACTGACAAGTTTCTCTGTATGTGACAGGCCCCTGGCTGCCTAGCTAGGAGGGCACTGGATGCTCAATAAAGTTTTGTACTGCCTCCTGCCTCCCTGTATATTGTTGGGAGAAACTCCAAAGTGTAAGGGGAGCTCTGCCAGGCCATAGTGCCCCCTTCCCCTCCCCCAGGCCTCCTTCCTGTGCAGGGCTTAAGGGACAGGCATGGCAGGAGGTCCTGGTGCCTGGACTCTGAGTCTGGCAGTGGTGGCATAGTCCAGCTGCCTGCAGGGTATTGAACTTTGGAGGCTTAGCCACATGTGCAGTGGCCCCTTCCAGGAAGGAGCTGTATCTGGCCATGGGTGAGGCCATCCCTGACCTGTCCTCCTCATTGAGGGTGTGCATTGTGGGTTACCAGGGCAAGTGCCAGTCTGGGAGCCTGTGGCAAGGCACTGTTGGTGCCTACCACTTTAAGGGCTGGAGCAGTCAGCAGCCAGGTGCTTGAGTATAGCGGCCATTTTGGGACCCTGGATATATATAGGGTGAAACAGCAGTTTGCTGCTGGCAGCTGTGAGAGAGACATCAGCTGGTGGAGCTGAGGCTCAGCAACAGCTTGGAGCATTAATTGTTTTAAATGAGGACACAGTCATTATATAGAATTGTCATTTTTTACTTATGACTGAAAGATAAGAAATGTATGATTATTCTGCCTCTTCCAAAGTAAATGAACAAACAGTTTCCATGGTAGCATCTTTCAGATCTTCCCACATCACTCATTTCTTGGTATACATCTTGCATCTACTTTCAAAGCTGGACTTACCTGCAGTTTTTTGTAACATCATTTTTTGGTCATACATAATATCTCTGGTCAACCATTACATTATCAGAAAGAAAGCCAGACACTACCAAAACAACAAAGTAAATGTTATAGGTACTGAAATGACTGCTTGGGACACACCATAGGAATCAAAAGGCATAATGAGAATCTATGCTCATAAATTTGTCCTAGCTGGATACATGGGCCTGACCTTTAAAAGTGAGATCTTGTGATTCTGTAGGGAAGTCACTTTACATTTGTGCCTTTTATGAGGCATGACAGTGAACCCATGTGATAAGAAGTCCTGTGCTTTTCTTAATTGGAAGTATTGCCTCTGCTTAACTCATTTATTTTCTGTTATGCAAATGTGATAACGAGCTGGCTTTTTCCAATAATTTGGCTTCATATAAAATCTAATTCCCTAATCTGATGGCAGTGATGAGTCTCTCATAAAACCTAATCACAGGAACTCTGAGCATATATTGGAAACAAATCAAATGCTGTTATCATGAACATGAATGCAACCCAAGGTTTCATTTAATACAGGAAAGGCCCCATGGTGTCTTATGTTTTTGAAACACGATGGGGCTCCTTGTTGTTTATGTAGCTTTGTTCTGTACATGTTCCAAAATATGTAGTAAACAAAAGGAAATAAATGGTACAACTAGATCTTAAGCGATGGCTTGGAATTTTCTTTCTGTCCAGAGCAAAAAAATTCTTGCCAAGTAATTTTTTTTTTTAATTAAATGAGTTTATTGGTAAAAGTGAAAGTAAAATTTGGTTTAACTATTCTTGCAAAGCTACCTTTAAAAGTCAATGTGATTTGTAAAATTGGCAATTAACATGTAGTGAAAGCCTAAAGCTAAAATTAACAACTGTATAGATGCATTCAGACAGCAGTCCCACAATTCAGTTTTCTACTCTTCTGCTCTTTCCTTTTTATTTTATTTTGCAATTATAAAAATAGCAGGTTTCCTCAACAGTATCCTTTCAATGATTAGAGTAAATGAGATACAAATTGGGTGCATCCACATGTGCAACACATTCAAAGTAGGCTTACTGCACCATAAACCTATGGGAAAGCAAGTTTACACATGCTCCCTCTTGGGAGCAGATTTGCTCCCACACTGCTACCCACCTGTAGCAGCCAGGGAGAGCTCCAGGCTCCCCCTGGGTGCTAACATAGGTGCTGGTAGGGAACATGGGGCCAGGAAACAGCTGTATCCTAGCAGGGGCTGGGAGATTACTCCCTCCCCCCAGGAGCTGCTGATGTTCTGGCCCAGGCTCCACCAATGTCCCCTGGCTCCAGCAGCAGGCAGCTCCCAGCCTGTACTCTACAACTGGGGGCAGAGGGCTGGGAAAAAGCTGCAGGGGAGGGACAGGTCCCAGCCCAGTGCCCCAATCCACCAATGGGGCTGCTAGCTGTGAGCCCCTGTCTGGGTTGGGCTTCTCTACTCAGCCCCCACCAGTGGGGCACCAGTGAGCCTATATCTGGGCAGGCTGCCTCTCCCCAGTAGCTCTTTCCAAGCCATGTGCCTTGATCACTCAGGATCCTGGGGGTCTCTGGGAGCTACAGCCATGGTGCTACTGCAGCAGGGAGCCTGCCCAGCAGCTGGAGTGCGGTTCTAGTTGGCCAGGCTTAAGTTCTGGGTGGTGTGCGCTACTGCCTTGCTTTTTTTCAGTGCGAGTTTTTCTGAGCCCAGGTTTTCACAGGGCTTTAAAAAAAACAACAACACTTTTCTACAAAATAGAAGCATGGGGAATGCCTTCATATGCAGGGTGTGGTGCTGCAGACCTATGTCCATGCTCATCTGGATGCATCCTAGGAGATCTAACAATCATATGAACTGTAATCACTGTATTTCACCATCTGGGCAGAGGAAGGGTGATAACAATATGGCAGCGGTATCAGGGAAAGCCTAGGATCTGTCTAATGATGACTACTATTTAATTTTGGAATGAGAAACTAAGGCTGAGATAATGGGAAAGAGCATTATTAGCAAATGGAAAATGATAGTGTCATGAAATGCTTATGCAATCATGAATACAAATGCAGTGAGTTATGCAGAAAAGTATAAGCTAAAAAAAAAGTTGCCCAATTAGCCTTGAAGTATTCTTTCAGGAAAATGCTTAGACAAATGCTCTCAAACAACTGCCTTGCCTAAAGTATTACTCTAGGTGAGTGACACAGGTTACAAACTATAAGCCACCCTTGCATCACTTCTTTCTTCCCAGCCCAATTTATGCCTGCTTGACTTCTTTCTATGCAAGACAATAAGCAGTTCAATCTCTCTCTAGATGTTCAGAGTTCTCTGAATTTTGAAATACCCATCAATTCAGTGTAGAGTTTATTAAATGCCATAGGAGAATTAACTTCTTATTAATCATACAGTGTATTAAACGGACTCTTCTTTCTTGATTCTCACTTGGAAGTCAAATGGGAGCCCTCTATAAACTTAATGACTCTAGATCCCTGTAATTTAAATAATCTTAGCTTTTTGCATTTGTGGATTTAGAGGTGTTAAAAACATCTAATATTAACAACAGCACATGCACCACTTCCAATACAGGAAGGCCCTCCAAGGCTATTTTCCCCAAGTAGTTCTGTTTTCAGTACTTCTGGAGGGCCATCTTATGGCAAGAAGAAAAAGCATCCAAAATAGGAGGATGAGGGCAACTCAGAAATGTAGAGGTTAGAAGGAAAAGAACATTGTGTAAATACAGCGTTGCAGACTATAATAAGTGAGGAACTGGCAATGGACAGAAATGGCTGGTGTGGGAGTAGAGCCTGGTGACTAGGATAAAGGACAAAAGGAAGTGCTTTTTCAAATATGTGGGGAGCAAAAAGAGACCCCAGGCAACATCGGGCCCCTGAGGGACTTGTCAGGAAACCTGGTGCTAGCAGCTGATGGGAAGGCTGAGATCTTCAATGGGTTCTTTGCCTCAGTCTTCCTGAGGGGGGGACCGGGACTTCCCTCCTGCTGGAAGCCTGTATTCCCCCTTGGGAATCACTGCTAGGCCAAGGATGAGAGTAGACCTGGTAGAAGGGCTTCTGGAAGGGCTGGACGTCTTTAAGTTGGTGAGCCCAGATGACCTGCCCCCAAGGATGTTGAGGGAGCTGGCGGGGGTGATTGCTGAGCCCTTCGCTCGGTTTATGAGCACTCTTGGAGCTCTGGACAAATGCCGGAGGACTGGAAGGTGGCCAATGTGGTTCCCATCTTTAAGAAGGGGAAGAAGAAGAAGGAAGACCCGGAGAATTACATGCCTGTCAGTCTCACCTCAGTTCTGGGGAAGATCTTTGAGAAAATTCTCAAGTCCCACATCTGTGAGGGACCGGCAGGGGACTTTCTGCTGAAGGGCAACCAGCACAGGTTTGTTAAGGGCAGGTCCTGTCAGACCAACCTGGT
>JAGPOW010002791.1:31278873-31295929 GCA_030014935.1 Caiman crocodilus
TAGAATAAATTATACGTACTAACGATATTGATCGGGGTTTTGTGTACTTTGATTAATCCTTGTAATAAAAACTTAGTATAGAATCCTCTCGTCTCGAGTGCCTGAATTTGGATCGCCAGAACCTGGCCCTAGCGGGCTGTAACACCACCAAACACATAAAATTAGACAGAATAGTCACCTCTAATTTAGCAACAAACTCACCTATGCAAACATGCTAGCTCTTAAGAAGTTTCCATCATTTAATTGGATGTAGTCTGAGTCACAGTCTCTTCCCTCAAAGGTTTTAACAATTTCATTGTACTACAGCTGCTCACAGTGATGAGCACTATACAAATGCATTAGAGACTGTTCCCATCCAAAGACCACAAAAGCCATCTTCATGGAAGATGTATAACTCTATAACCTGAGAGTGAAACATCTTAAACCTGCTCCCATGTGTTTTTGCTATTGTGGACTATTAACTGACACTCCAGCTAGCCAAGCTAGCTTTAGATATTTTCAGAATGCATCGTGCAGAAATAAAAACAAAATACAAGTAATCATGGACAAGAATTACAACAATATTAATGTTGATGTTTTTACTTAAAGGAAAGCAGAATATGAAACTTACAATCTAATTCTTAAAATGCTTGTGTGAAATAAATTCTAATCTGGGATACTGGCATATAACAAAACCCTGTTTATTCTTCTAATTCTGAACATTTACATAATAAAATTATTTCTAGCAACTGCTTATGTCTTTGCTAATTCTTTGACAATTTAATCGGGCAGCAGGATTTTTCCAAAGTCAAATCTGCTTTAGAAAAGTTTTCATTTGAAATTATTTTAGTAACTTTTGCATAGAATTTTGAAATTGAAAGATTGCTAGAAAGCAAATTCTTTCCATGTGTTTTCCTTATCCCTTCCCCCTGGCTTTCCAGGAGAGGTGACAGGAGCTACAACAGGAACTGAAATATGTTCCTTGCATATGCCCAAGGGGCTTAATAGGAATGCAAACCAAGGCAATGCTGCTGCCCCAAGTTCACATGTAAAAACACCAAGAGCAGTCAAAGCCTGGGGAAATAATTGCTTTAATCCCATGCATCACAATCACCTGCTTGCACAGGGTATGAATGGAACTACTGGCAGGAGAGAAGTCAATCTCTGAACCACTCATAGTTTTCTCCAGACAAAGTAACCAAGGGCATACAGGACTACAACCTTAGTAAGGTTAAAATATATTTCATCTGCTATTTCCCCAGTATAGACAAGGCCATCTGTCTAGTTGAAGATGAAAATTAGCAAACCCATCTAAATCAAATATGCACAGTGAGGTGATGTGTCTGAGAACTAAAGCACAACCACAGAGCCTATCTTTAAAATAAATGGATAGAGAAAGATTTGATGAATTGTAACCTAATCTAAAAAGATCCCAATACAGACCATCAAATCATTAGCCTCTAAAAGTAGTCAAATGCTAAAAGACTGCATGCTCCTGGTTACTTTGCAATTCCACAGCCTTGCAGAAGAGGGGCTAGAAACAGCCCTGCAAAATTATCTAGGCTCTACTGGGTGAACAAATATAAATGTCTACAGCAGCAAAGGTCTTACCCTGGCATGAGGGTCATGTGAGGCAGTAGCAAAACAAGTGACTGATTGCATTCATACTACACGTCTCTTAACGGTGCTCCTTAGAGCTGGAACTCTACATAAGTAGAAATTAAAAGGATGGAATAGCGTCACTCCTGACAGTAGTTCAGTCCACACCATGGGCAGATAGCGATCATGATGCATAGAGGTTTTGTACAAGAAGGAAAAATTCTACCCCTCAGGCTTTGACTGTAAAGAGGTATTCCCTATACTACTATGAAGTGTTGATATTACACGAGACACAAAGTTGTTAATTAAATAATGAAGGAGAAGTCCTAGGATACCAGCAGCATCTCAGACAGGTGGAGGCACTCTCTGATGAGAAAATACTCATTTTGTTGCTTCTAGTAATTGAAGAAGTCTATTCAAATAGTTAATCCAGAATGCAATGTAGTCTCTCACGCCAACAGTCATCTGCAGCTGAGTAGATATTCTAAACAAACTGTAGTTGAGACTTGTTTAGTCATTCGGGAACAGGAAAAGAAATCCAGGGAACAGTCTGTAGTAAGAGTTCACGCAAGTTATTACACAGGAAAGAAGGGGAAGTAGGGAAATCATTTCCCTACTTAGATCATTTGATAATGCATAGGTCTCATTTTCTAAAACTTTTGATTCTGAGTCTGGAGAAAGACTCATGTGGAGGTAAAGTAGCATAAAGCAATGCTTTGTAGAAGTTCAGTTTTACTATTTGTGTGCAATAACAAAACCAAAGAAGAGAGTATAAAACAACATTCTAATGGCTATGAAGCACTTGAACAATCACTGCCAGTAAATACACTGGTGTTTACGTCTGTGTCTTGACTTTTATTATAAATAATAGATGAGCATGTGTGGGGCTTTTTAAGAATGTGTTGCATAGAATTAAAATCAATATTTCATTTACAGAATATAATGCCGTAATTATGTTTCTTTTAAGTCATTAATGATATGAATTAGTTTCCATATAACTGCTAAATGGAACATACACAGAGAAGCTGAGAAATTTAATAAGACTTCTTTTGCTTACCGAAACACAAACCAGTCACAGTTAACTGCCTTCAGAGTGATTGTAAAGCAACCATATTTTTAAACTTAAATGAGATACTTCTGTGGTACCACTTGTTAAAGTAATGAAATAATTAACCTACAGCAAAGGGACAAAGAATAGGAAGGTGCAATAGTATCAAGGAGTATTAAGAGACTATTGGAACAATCTACCAAGCACCTAAGATATCTCCACACAAATTCCAGAAGGACAGAGAATAAGAACAGAGGACAAATAATGAACCTTTCAGGATTTCTGACATGCCTATGTTGGGGTTGGGAATCCTTGCAGCTCCAGTCATAGAACATTGCACTGCCACATTAGCCCTATATCTGCTGGGATTTCTGGACCCAGCCTGTAGCTGTTCAGGGAAACTGATGCTCCAATCAACTTCACTGCTGATCTTAACAGAGATACCCATAAGAACACAGACTACAAAAGACAGACTACAAAAGTGGGCAGATGAGAATAGGATGGGGTTCACCATAGACAAATGCAGGGTGCTGCACCTTGGAAGAAGGAATCCACACCACATATACAGGCTGGGGAGTTCCCTTCTTGAAAGCACAGAGGCGGAAAGGGATCTTGGATCATTATTGATTCCAAGATGAACATGAGCTGCCAATGCCAGACCGCAGCCAGCAAGGCCAGCCTTACCTTGTCATGCATCCAAAGATGCATCTCAGTCTGGACCAGAGAGCTGATACTCTCCCTCTATACAACTTTGACCAGGCCGCAGTTGGAGTACTGTGTCCAGTACTGGGCACCACACTTCAAAAGGGATGTGGCCAAGCCAGAGAAGGGCCACCTGCTTGGCCACTCATAGGGCAGCAGGACAGCAGGGCAGCAGGACAGGCCCTATGAGGAGAGATTGAAAGACCTGAACCTGTTCAGCCTCAGCAAGAGGAGGCTGAGGGGGGACCTGGTGGCTGCCTACAAACTCATTAGTGAGGATCAACAACAAATAGGCAGAGCTCTTTTCTCCCCAGCACCACCTGAGGTGACGAGGAACAATGGTCATAAGCTGATGGAGACTAGATTTAGGTTAGAGATCAGAAGTATAACTGCAATATTTTACAGTTAGGGTGGCCAAAATCTGGAACTAACTTCCTAGGGAAGTGGTCTTCGCCCCTACCTTGGGTAAATTCAAAAAGAGGTTAGATGATCACCTATCTGGGGTCTTGTGAACCCAGCATTCATTCCTGCCTGTGGCAGGGGGTCAGGCTAGATGATCTGTTCAGGTCCCTCCTGACCCTAGCTCCAGTGTAGCATCATTTTAAATGTATTCTCCATTCCATCCTTTAATTATTTAGGGGTTCTACTTGAAATACAATTTAAGAGCAGACAACTGATAATTATGAGAATTAGAATTATGAATTATAATTAGAATTAGCATTATGATAATTAGAATCATGGAGTCATTATGAGATAATTATTAGACTCATAGAATAGAAAGTTAAAGTGGGAAGGGACCTCAGGAGGTCATCTAGTCCAACCCCATCCTCAAACAGGATCATCCCCAACTATATGATCCCAGACAAGGCTTTGTCTGCCTGGGCCTTAAGAACCCGGGATGGAGTTTCCACAACCTCTCTAGGTAACCTGTTTCAGTACTTTACTACCCTCCTCATGAGAAAGCTTTTCCTAATATCTTCCCTTGCTGTAACTTGAGACCTTTGTTCCTTGTTCTGTTATCTGCCACCATGGAGAACAATCTAACTCCATCCTCTTTGTAACCACCCCTCAGGCAGCTGAAAGCTATTATTAAATCCCCCCTCAATTTTCTTTTCTCCAGACTAAATAAGCCCAGTTCCCTCAGCCTCTCCTTATAAGTCTCATTCCCCAGCCCTGTAACCATTTTTGTTGTCCTCTATTGGACTCTTCCAATTTGTCCACATCCCTTCTGTAGTGGGGGGCCCAAAACTAGACACAGTACTCCAGATGTGACCTCATCAGTGCAAAATAGAGGAGAATAATCCCTTCTCTCAATCTGCTGGTAGCGCTCCTACAGTATGTCATTAGTCTTCTTCACAATATGGGCACATTTTTGGCTCATATTTAGCTTATTGTCCACTGTAACCCCCAGGCCTGTTCTGGACAGCTATTGCTTAACCAGTTGGTCCCCAGCCTGTGCTAGTTCATGGAATTTTTCTGTCCCAAGTGCTGGACTTTGCATTTGTCTTTATTGAACTTCATAAGATTGTTTGGTCCAATCCTCCAGTTTGTTGAGCCCTGTCTGAATCCTAGGACTACCCTCCAGCCTGTCTACTACTCCACCCAGCTTGCTGTTATCCATCAGATCCACTGCTCTCCTCATACTTATAGAGCTGATCATCTCATCATAGAAGGCAATCAAATTGGTCAGGCATGACTTGTCCTTGGTCAATCCATGCTGATCACTGATAGTCACCTTTTCCTCCAAGTGCTTAGAACTGGACTCCTTGAGCTCCATGATTTTTCCAGGGACTGAGGTGAGGCTGATCAATCTGTAGTTCCCTGAATCCTCCTTCTTCCCCTTCTTAAAGATGGGCACTTAATTTGCCCTTTTTTCAATCATCCAGGACCAATCTCCTGATCGCCATGAGTTTCCGAAGATGATGGCCAGCAGCTCTGCAATCACATAGGCCTACGCTCTTAGCAACATTGGGTGCAGCACATCTAGCTCCCTTGACTTGTACACATCCAGCTTTTCTAAATAGTCTCTAACCTGTTCTTTCACCACTTTTAGCTGCTCACCTCCTCCCCAAACTGTGCTGCCAGGTGCAGTAGTCTGGGAGCTGACTTGCCTGTGAAGACTGAGGTAAATAAGCCTTTTCCCCATCATCTGTCACTAGGTTCCCTCTCCAATTCAGTAAAGGATCCAGACCTTCCTCTTGCTGCTGACATACTTATAGAAACCCTTTTTGTTACCCTTCATGTCCCTTGCTAGCTGCAACTCTGATTGTACTTTGGCCTTCCTGATTCCTTCCCTGCATGCCCAAGAAATACTCTTATATTCCTCCCTAGTTGTTTGTTCAAGTTTCCACTTCTTGTAAGCTTCCTTTCTGTGTTTTAGCTCATTGAAGAATTCCCTGCTAAGCCAAGTTGGTCTTCTACCATATTTGTCAATCTTCCTTTGCATTGGGATGGTTCCTGTGTTCCCAGTAATGTTTCTTGAAAATACAACCAGATCTCCTGGACTTCTTTCCTACTCCTGCACATCACTTTCCTAATCCTGCCCATCACTGTCCTGAGTGAGTTAAAGTCTACTCTTCTGAAGTTCAGGGCCCTCGCTTGTGCACTGCTGTATTGCTCTCCCAGCAGATGTCAGGGTGATTGCAGTGCCCCATGAGAACCAGGGCCTGTGATCAGGAAACTTCCATTAGCTGTTTGAGAAGCCTCATCTACCTTATCTTCCTGGTCTGGGAGTCTGTTAGCACACACCCATCACAACAACACCCTTGCTGTTCTCTCCTCTGACCCAAACCCAGAGACTTTCAACAGGCCTATCTCCAATATCACACAGCTCTTTTACATAAACTCCTTCTCCTCTCCTCCCTTGCCTGCCCTTTCTGAAGTTTATACCCATCCATGACAGTGCTTCCATCATCCAAGCTATCCCACCAAATCTGTTGTATTCCAATCACATCATAGTTCTACGACTATGCCAGGAGTTCCAGTTTTTCCTGCTTGTTTCCCAGGCTACACGCATTCATGTACAGACACCTAAGGTAACTAGCCAATTGCTACTTTGTCAGGAAGAATGAGAAGGTCTCCTTTGTTGCCCTTCCTGCTTGTGCTTCCTGCAGGTCACCCACTTTCCCCCTGGCTTTGCTCTCCATCCCTTGGAAAACCTAGTTTAAAGACCTCCTCACTAGGTAAATGAGCCTATCTGTGAAGATGCTCTTCCCTTTCTTTGTTAGATGAATCCCATCTCTTCCTAGCAATTCTAAGACATAGTGCTTATTAAAAAGTTAGTCCAGGTAATGGAATAAGAACTCAAAATGTTGAGACCATACTTAATATAATCCAGTCTGTGGATTTCTTGTTTCACAATCTTAAGTTGATTTTTAAATTGCTGTTGTTTAAGAACAGCTACTCTTGAGATCAGGAATGGAATTTGGCTAGTATCTCAGCTACTCTAAAATAACAAACCTTACTTGAATAGATCATATTTATCTTGACACTATCCTGTTCTGCCCCTGGCCTGTGCTTCCCTTCCCTCTCTGTAAATTATACTATATCCCTGGTTGTTTAAACTGCTACATTTTTTGCCACTTTTCAATTGTTATCACCCTTTAACAGATTGCTTTTTAAGCTCAACTGAATACAGCACTGTCTCTATTCTTAAATTTGATACCATTCAAGAACTTGCAACTGATGATATTTTAAACAGTTTTCTTTTAAGCTTATTTAATACATTAACTTGTAACTGTTTCACTTATCTGAAAAAATCCAGCTCTAAATAGCTTTTCAGTAGCTTCAGTGTTTGTTAAACTGCTCATCAAACTGGCATTCTCTGCTCATTTGACTACACCTTTTCTTTCCTTGATTAAACTGAACAACAAGCAGTTTGAATGAGTAGTAATAAACAAAGTCTAGACAAACGTTTTGTGGATAACAAAATTGTAATACTGAAGCTTTACTGACATTTGTGACCAACTATTTAAGAAAAAAAAGAGTGTTTTTCTATCCAGTTAAAACAAGTTGCATTAGCTTCATATTTTATTACAAGCTAAAAGCCTTTCTGTTAATGATTTGTCTGTTGGCGTTCAGTATATGGGTTTTGCAAAAGGTACTATTCATTTGATCTATGCAACACTGGAAAAATTCCTTGCACTGAGCATGAATACAAAAGTGTCTATAGGAAATAGAAGGTGTTTCTGGTATTTTTAAGTGACTGGTGAATTTTTGGTGTTTAAATGCCTGTCAAGCTTCAGGAAATTTTAAAGGAACCTAAGTTTTGAAGGGTGCATACTTTAATACTTGCTAAGAATCATGAACTTCAAAGAGGTCTCAGATTTAATACATAAAAATCACTTTTTCTTCTATGTATATTTTATAACAGTTTTTTGCACTTTCTTCTCCCAAAAAGATCTGGTCAGATGGTCACCAGAGTTTAATGGAATGGCTTTTATATGTCTCTGTATTTGTTTTGAGGTGGGTTTTAAGCATACTGCAATTGATCGTACATATATATAAACTACCTGACACAAACTGAGATAAAATACTATAGAGGAAGTCATACTGATTTCACCCCAGTATGCTAAGCAACAGCTGTATGTAGGCAGTACAAGTTGTAATAAACTCATTTAATTAATTCACAAGAAAATTACCTCTGTTCTAGGAAAATAATTACATGTTATCCACTTGAATAAATAGTAGGGAACTGTTGACAGAACTGTGAAACTGAACTGCAGAGGTTGTACCAGGCCAGGATATTAAACCTTAAGCCAAAATGAAGGGTTGGATTTAACTGGACTGCATTTTGCTTCATTGTTTTGTTGTGAGAAGTCCCCATACATTAATTCATGTACTTTTATGACTACTAGGTATTCACAAACATCATACTAATTAAGGTGATGTGGTATAAATAATGATATAATACTAAATATATGTAGTTAGAGAAGAAAATGCTCAGCCTTTTTTTAATAAAAACTGGCTGTTTTAAGTTAAGAAGCATGTGGCAGCAGGGGAAAAGAGAGAGAGAGATGTTGTGGGGAGTTTTCCCTATGTTTTCTCCCAAAGTGCAGAAAGTCAAGCCATGGACTCTTTCCTAATCTTGGGTTCTATAGCAATCTACCTACTAATTCCAGCCCATAACTTGGCCTTCAGCAGAGAAGAGAAGCAAATAAAACCAGACCAACACTCACGTCTGGAACCCAGGCTATTCCAGGAACCCTCTTAAGCAGCTAAGAACTCTTCCTGCCTATCCCCAGCTGCCTCTTGCCTTCCTGTTTGTTAGTGTTCTGGCCACCTTATTCCTTCCACAGTTCCTCTTAGCTTGTTACCCAAAAACCAGCTCTCCATTCATTTTACCAATCTACCTGGGCTGTAGTATTTTATAGCAACTGTTTTCCTCACCTGTTTGATCACATTTGGAGAGGTAATTTTTCCAAGCTACTGCCAAAATAGCAGTTCTTATGTTTTTATATTCTATGAGACTGTTTAGTTATCAAATTCTTGTAGGGGCACAGCCATGGTGGCTGTTGTCATTAAACCAGCAAGAATGAAAAGATGGATTAGGTGATGTTTTATGGTCCGTTCCAGCCTTCTATATCCTGGATTCTTTGATAATGCAAACATTTCCACTTGTTAGTTTTAATTTTTTATTGATTTCATTCATTACATTGGTGCTATTTACTGGGTCAGACTATATGCTTATTTTGCCCAGTCTCCCATGTCACACAGTGGCAGAGAATGGATGCTGAAAGGGAGAGTGAACAGAGTATGACCACAGTTTTTTCCACTGTTCTTCTCCCACTTGCAGCCTCCAGCATTTAAGGTCTAGGAAGTGCTGATTCAGAGGCTATATCCCTAACTCCTGTGCTCAATAGCTACTGATTCACCTCCCGTCCATTAATTTGTCTAATTCCTTTTTTAATCTGGTTAAACTGTAAGTTTCCACACACCTTGTGGCAATGAGTTCCATACTTTAATTCAGGGGTGGGCAATTATTTGGACTGGAGGGCCACTCGATGAGTTTTTGTGAACTGTTGAAGGCTATGCGCATGCATGCACACATACAAGTGCATGCGCATGCACGCACGTGCACGCGTGCGCGCACATGCACACACCAGCTGAGCTGGGGCTGGCACTAGAGCAGCAGCAGAAGCAGGAGCATGAGTCCACCCAGGGCTGTAGTGTCTTGTCTTTGCTCTGCTCTGCTCATCACATTACCCAGCTTGGCTAACATGAGGCTAAGAGCTGTGCTGTGCCAGGGACAGGCTGTTACATTCACAGCCCTGTGGAGCTAGGCTGCAGGGGTGGGGGGGGAGAAATACCCCCAACTCTTGGCCTCCTCCACCCACTGTGCAGACCCAGCTGGGGAGGGCCAGGGTAAGGTGGGGGGCTCAGTTCCTCCTTTAACCCACTCCCCCTGCTGTGCAGTGCTGAGCAGGCAGGTGTGGGTGCTGGGTAGAGCATCCCTACCCACCCACCTTGAACTGCAGGGTCAGTTGGACTTCATCTCCCAGGTTACCATGTGGTGCCAGGGGTGGCAGATGAGTGGACATTGCTACTTCCACCCAGCATATCTGGAGCCAGAGCCAATGCTCATGGGCCTGCTGATTGATTCTATGTGGCCAACAGGCAAGCAGCAGCTCTGGGGTCTGCTGGCACCCTGGGCTGGACAGAATCAATTGGTGGCCTGTATACAGTCCATAGCCTGTAATTTGCCCACTCCTGCTTCAATTACATGCTGTATAGAAGAAAAAAAATCCCCAAAAACCCAACTCGCTTTTGTTATTTTAATATTTACTATCTATTAGTTCAGGAATCAGCAAATTTTGGGCAGTGCCAAAAACATCTGCAACCTCAATTTGTAAGATGTTGGTGTGCCAGGTTGTAGGTAGCGGGGGGAGCCATGAGGGGCCCAATCCTTGATGTGGCAATGCAGCCCCAGCCATTTCCCTACCACCCGCCTGGAGGCACCCATGCCAAACAAAAGGCCGTCAGGTGCCATTCTCTGGCACCTGTTCTGTGGGTTGCCTACCCCATATTAGTTTCATTTTGACCCCCAATTCTTGTATCATGAGAGAGTAAACAATTTACTTTTCCCTTATCATTTAGTATTTTGTAAACCCTTATCATATCCCTCCTCAAGTGTCTCATTTCTAAACTGAATAGCTTAGCCTCCTTAGTCTCTCCTCATATGGAAGCCCCTCCAAACCACTTATTGTCTTTGTTGCCCTCCTAATTTCTCTAGTATTTTTATGTCCTTTTTGAAGTATGAGGAGCAAAACTGGGATTTTATAATGGGGCATAATGGTACTATCTGTTTTGTTTACAACTCCCTTCTTACTACTTTCTGACATATTTTGTTTGCCCTTTAGATTCCTACTGAGCTGATGTTATAAAAAAAAAACCTGTCCATAAAGACTCCCAGATCTCTTTTCTGTGTGGTAGCAGCTAATGTAGAGCCTATCATAAAGTAGGTAAATTTTGGGTTATTTTTGCCCATGGACTTCACTTCACACTTATCTTCACTAAATTTCTTTTGACATCTAGCTGCCCGTTATTTCAAGAGCAGCTTCACAGATAAAGACCACAAATCAATTTATTCTTGAAACTACCTCTGTCATTGGAGTATTAGACATCCATGTGTTAGAACTTTGTTTTATAGGAGCTTTGTTGCAGAACACAATATTCTGCCTCCTCATGAGTTTGGTTTAGGCAACCATCCTCCTTTGGTTTAGGCAACCAAGAGAAGTGGAGATGAATCACATGAGTACTTGGATAGGGAACATCCTTAAAGCATATGGCAAAACTAAAGGTTGTGTTCTTCCTCTTGAGACTGCTGAACCCCAGCACTGTAGTAGGTAATGGGGCTGAATTTATTAGAAGAGAAAAAAGCTAGATCTACATTTGCAGTAATTCAACTGTGGGTAAGATCTACCTCAAATGATTCCATTGCACTGAACTAAAATATTATTGCTGAATTTCAATGACAGGAGAAGTCATTCTCTGTTCTGTTCACAGGAGCTATCATTCAACTCTTGGGGCACATCCCCACATGCAGGGGCATACACATGAGCAGCAAAAAGTAGTTGCAACACAAATTGAAGCCACTTATTTTTGTCCCAGTGCACAATCCTACATGTGGCAAAAAGCCCCGCTTTGGGGAAACTGCCATTTCCCCTCTCCTCCCAGCTCCCAGAATGCTGGAGGAGCCGGAGTGGAACTAGAAAGGAGATGCTCTGGCCAGCAGCCTGAGCATCTCCGAGAAGGACTGAACTTCTGGACGCTCCAGTGGTGTGTGTCATACTGCTTTTCTTGACAGTGGTTTTTTGTTTTGTTTTTTTGCTACTGGGACTTCCCCGTAGCAAATTTTGCCCCCACAGTGCAAATTTGCAGCGCAGGACACAGTTTAACATGCCAGATGTGCAGTTTGAGGCCTGACCAGCTGCACGTGTCTGCATGTCTGGATCCGGTCTAGAAGAACAAATTGAGAGGCACTATTCATAAGACAAGTACTGCTGTAGTATAGAATTTAAAAAAACCCCAAAACATGAAACAAAACTAATGTGTCACTTTTAACATTTTAGAACAGGAGTGGACAAAATGCAAACCACCAGGCCATGCTATCTGGCCTGCAGGGCCCCTAAAAATTTTAGAAAATGAATACATATCTGCCCCCGACTGCCTGTCACATGGCCCTCGATGGCTTGCCAAAACTCAGTAAGCAGCCCTCTGCCCAAAATAATTGCCCGCCTCTGTTTCAGAAACACACACAGGAGCAGCCAAAATTACTGTACTGAGCAGGAGGGCATAAAATGGGTGCCAGTTGACTCCCAACCCCTCCTTACAGCCTCCCTGAAGTAACTTCCTTGCCCAGAAACTGCATGGGAAAGCCCACAGCTCTCCCCGTAAGCTCTTGTAGGTAGGAACTATCAACCACTGTCTTTATCTACCATTGTATTATGGATTGGATAACAAATCTTAGATATTACTATAAAATATGTGATTAATAATAATAAAACAATGTGTCATGTGGGATTTGATCACAGGTCCAACAGGGGCTAGTACAATCTTTGCCACCAGAAGTTTGGGAATAGGATTAGGGACACAAACCTAATTTATAACTCATGCTCAAACACTAATGATATTATCTAACATATAGTTATTTTTATCTTTTCCAGACAGCACAGACAGTACTACTCGTGATTGCGGTCTTCTTGATCTCCTGGCTGCCACATCACATCATCACCATGTGGGCAGAGTTTGGGCAATTTCCACTGAATAATATCTCCTTTACCTTTCGCATTATCTCTCACTGCTTAGCATATGGGAACTCTTGCATTAACCCTATCATCTATGCATTCCTTTCTGAGAACTTCCGCAAGGCTTGTCGGCAAGTCTTCACCTGCAAATTCTTCCTGCAGCCAGCTCCTGCTGACAAGCTGGTGAGAATACGCATGGAGAACTTCTCCACCACCCATTCAACAACTAATGTGTGAACTGGGCATACAAATAAGAATCTCTTTCAGAAGAAATTAAAGTTAAAAAAAGTATAAAAAAATCTGACTCCTTCTGATTTAATTCAAGATTAGTATGTGCTTTGTAAGAATAATTCATTCTTTATATCACTGACATTGCAGGAGTCAGCCCTCCAAAAAGCTGTTGAGAACAGTTCACAGAGCTGGTTGTCATGGCCTATTTAAACACTGGATTCTGTAAACCTGTGGAACTTGGGTATCCTAGTGATGGGTTCTATGAAGTATTTGGTATCTGTAAATCCCTATAAAGATGTTGAGACAGAAGTTTACATAGAAGATAGTTTAATCAGAAAGGAAACAACAAGGACCTGTGTTGTAAAAAAAGCTGCCAGTGATTAGGTTAAACACAAGTGGAAATGTAATATTTGGAGAAATTATTTGTAGTAGTTAAGGAAGAGCCTTGAAGTGTTCAGTGACATTGTGTCTTAACTAATGTCAGAGCATTAGTGTTTCTAGGTTGTGTCAGTTGGGCTTATTTTTAATTCATTAGCTTTGATTAGGTCTTCCTGTTTCACAAAGGATTTCCTTAAGAAGAGCAGAAGAAACATGCATGACCTTAACCACAATTTGCTCTTAGAGATCTAAGCATTTCCATTTGGCATCTCCTTATTGTCTTCATACTTCTGGGTTGAATGCTAGTGTTCACCTGAATGCAACTGATAATATTAATTATTGCCTTTAGTACTGGTCTATATGAATGAGAGAGCTTTGCTAAACACTCTTCCAAAAAGGGCAAAGCTACTGCAGCCTCTCTTTCATTTACTTTGTGGCAGAAGTGCACACGTAATAGTTTATTCACCCATAGCCTTTGTGCCAGTCTCTCTCTCTTTAAAGGTATTGTACAGAAATAGTTTTGTTGGTACATGTACTATAAAGCATGTATAGCCAAATGCTTTTATTGGACAGCGTGTCACTTGAAATTAAGAGAAAAGGCCTCATTTTGTAGAATTGTACCACAGTCACTGTTTGATTGGATCATTCAAACTGAGCACTACAGATAAGAGCTGCTATTTGTAAACATACAAAAGTGTCACTAGTTCATTCTGTAAACTTGGCTGGAACAATCTTATTTGTCACTGTTATGTAATTATGTAATTTGACAATACTGCATTAAAATACTGTGGGCAGCAATTCAGACTGAGATAGGATAAACCGAATCACATGCAATGATCTCCTACTGAAGGGATTCATGAAGTTTGACCAATGGTCTCATAACTGTTCTAAATTATCAGTCTATTAAAGTTTCATCAATCACAGTCTATAAATGTTTAATCAATTAATGATTTATAAAGAATTAAATAATCATCCCAGAGGCTACTAAGTTACTAACAGCCATGTATAATAGTTTAAACTGTTTTGCTTGCAGTCATCTATAATGTATACCACGCATGTTATAAGTAAGCTGTAGACATCTATCAATCATTTAAGCCTGTACTATTTATAAACAGTTTTTACCCTCATAATAACCAAGACTCAAATATCCTTTATGAACCTGGTATAATCAGAAACCTCCAATAGAAAACATGCAGGTTTTAAAAAATTTCCCTCCACATAAAAATCTCTCTCTTATCTGTAGTGGATGGAATATACTGTTCTTATTACCTTTGTGGACTATTGATATCAATGTGTAATGATTAGAAGACAGCAGTCTACCAATTTGAATACAAGACTAGAAGTCAGGAATTAACATCTATGTAACCAAATCAAGCAGAGTCTGTGTGGCTCACTTTACCCTCCATGGGCTTGACACCGCCCCCCCCCAAACATGCATATGCAGGGGCACACATTTCTTGCTAGAAAAACAGCATGCCCCTGCATACGTGCTCTGGCACAAGGCAAAGGAACCCAAGTAGGGTAGGGGAGGCTGGGGCCACTGGCCCCTGCAGCCTTATCAGGAATCCCGGAAGGCCTCCTGGGGCAGCAGTGGCACTGAGCCAGCCGCTCAGAGCCTGGCCAGCAGCCAGTGTGGCTCTGACCAGCCAGGCTCCCATTTCTAGCAGCCCATGTCCTGCACCATGTTTTTTACAGGTTGGGGTTTTTTTGATACCAGGATCTGCATCAAAAAAACCCCTGTCACATTGCAAATTAGCAACAGTACAGTAGCATATGCAGTTTGCAGTATGTCAAACAGCTTTGAGGTGCCGTGAACCACATATTCACACTTGTGGGGGTGCAGCCCATGAGGCAGGGATGTGTACCTCATGGGACTTTGTACAGGTTTCCCTCACTTCATGCTGTACATGCGTTCCTGGAAAACAGTACATAACTCAATTTTGCATAAAGGGAACCAACCCACTTTACAATGTACAAATAGGGATATGTTCTATGACCTCAACTATACTGACCCACAGACCCATTTCTACCATTTTTACAAGACAATTTTGGTACTCATCAACAACAGGCAGTGCACAGAAGCACAGGGTGGTGGTAAATGTTTAGCTGGTGTGAAGAGAGCGTAGTGAAGGTTTCACTGATGGACCAGAGAGAGGGGCAGGAGATAAGCTACTCGGATGCTTAGAAGATATAATGGGGATGGCAACTACAGAAACGTGTTACAGACAACTAGTGAGGAGCACAGATCCACACAGGAGACTATTCTGTATGCGTCACTCCCGCAACGCACTACATGAAACATCTGACTGTGGGCTTCCACCACACATCAATTGCATAAGAGTGAATTTACCTCGCATATAAGGAATTTTTGGTATAAAAAGGTCATCGCATAGGAATGTGCACATAAGGAACTTGAATAAAGTGAGGGACACCTGTATGAACTTATATCACTCAACTTCTTCAGCTTTTCATCTGTGCAAAGCACTACTATAAGATAGTAGAGCCACAATAAAGAAAAAAAAAGAATTCTCTCCTGACATTTTCATTTACCAACCAAATGACCAGGATCCATTTTGTACAATCAATACAGAAGAAAATTGAAACTCTGGTACCTTGATTCCAAAACACCATGCTAGTTTTGTGTACACAAGGTCAGCTCCACCTGCTCAGGTTGCAGGCATAGCCATTAAATCTAAGCAATCAAAAATATTCTGGTAGATTGTTAGCATGTACATGCATAGGCTAATGCAATGGAATGCTGTGACATAACTTCTTTAACAACTGAAACTGTTGTCCTATGTCAGAAACACTTACCCACCTCTGGAAAGAGGCAATCATATCCTGAAATACTCTCTCAGTGAATCTTTTATTATGGACCATAACAGAGACCTGGACTCTAACTGTATGTTGTTTTTTGTTCACCAAGACTTGTTTCCAAGCTGAAGAACAAACATGTTGCTTACCTCTCATTGTTCCCTCTCAGTTGACCAAATTTATGCTGCAGACTAGGCCTCAGCAATTGGTTTCAGTAAATCCAGTGGCAGAATCAGAGGGTCAGATTCACTTAGTGCTTTGAGTAATACAAAAAACCAGAACTCTTGGTTCCAAAGTGATACCTTTTATTAGACCAACTGGAGAATCAAAGAAAATTGTCCTTTTCTGCAAGCTTTCAGGATCCAAGTCCCTTCATCAGGTTTTGGGAAAAGTATAGATGGTACAAGATAGTAAAAAGTGATAAACTACCTGATCTGGCTGTAGATAACAGAGGACTACAGAACAGACAAGGAAATAAAGCTATTTTAAGGAAGTTGAAATGAGAGGTTTCAGTGCACAACCTCTGACTGGAATTAATATGAGGTTACTAGTATACAAGTAGCATTCATGAAGAAGCCACTTGAAAATATTAATACTGCTTTAGTCCATTCCATAAATTATGCCCAAAAGGTTCCTCCTGCACACTGCCATGGATCTTTGGCATTGTTTCTTCCTATGCACATATACAGACAAAAATTTGCAATTAACTTCACAGTGGATGACACATAGCACGTAATGCTTAATGTAGTCAAAATACAAGGGTCCCCAGGTTCTTTTACTGCATTGCTATTCCAGTTCTCTTTACCAGCTGGGAATAAAAGAAATCTTCCAACTATACAGTTACAGCCTGAAGATTCCCCACAATGTTCTTCTCACTGCTGCAATGTGAATAGATTATTAGTGTCCAATATCTAGTTTTCATTACAGACTTTATTCTAAAGGCTGTCATGAAAGGTGTTACGTCTCAGCTGTGTGTTCTTGGGAACCCTGGCACAGGATGCAGTCTGTCTGACTCACCCCGCCTCCCTCCCCTCCTCTACATAAATGAAACTGATTAAGA
>JAGPOW010002791.1:31296029-31307499 GCA_030014935.1 Caiman crocodilus
ATCCTGTTCTTGTCTGCCCACTCATGCAGTCAGCCCAGATCCCGCTGCAGCCTCTCCCTCTCCTCTGGTGTCCCCACCTCAGCCCACAGTTTGGTGTCACCAGCAAACTTGGATGGCTTGCTTTCCACCCCCGTGTCCAAGTCAGCGACAAAGATGTTGAACAATGCGGGCCCAAGGACCGACCCCTGGGGAACCCCACTGCTGACATCTCTCCAGGTCGAGTACGACCCATCCACCACCACTCTGGGAGCGCCCCGTCAGCCAGTTTCTGACCCGCTCAACCGTGTAGGGGTCAATGCCACAGCTCCCCATCTTTTAATTAGGATGGGGTGAGAGACCGTGTCATGATTGTAATTGCTTGTGTTTTTCCTTTACATGTCTATTACTACTAGTATATAGTAATGCTCAATTTCCCTTGCAAAAAAATAACACAGAAATATCCGACTCTGATCTTTTCAGTAATTAGTCTTTTGACCATATTAGCACTTTCCACACCCCTGAGTTGACAGAGGGGATATAAGCAGATACACAGAAAGATAGATTAAGTGGTAAAGGATCTGTAATAAATCTCAACTATGAATCAAAATTTTGTTTTCCAACACTGATAATTGACTAAAAACCCAAAAATAGGGCTTAACTTCCTTAAAAAAAAAATCAGACAAGGAAGTAATGAAGCCACTCACCAGGAAACAATTCCATTCAAAAGCAATAACTTGCCCACTCACACTGCTATAGGCAGCATTCGGTCAAAGCATTTCCTTTTCAGTCCATGACATAATGCAGGGGAGTCAGAGAAGACAGACTTTGGACAAAATTGTGAAGCTGACCTCATCCATTAAAACTTATTTCTGAGCGCAGACATGGGAGAGCTCAACACTACCTTTCACTCCCCTATTCTCCTACTCCTTCTTCTCAGACTAACACACAGTCTGTGATGCTTTTACTGCAGCTGCTTGGAGGAGAGAAGAGGAGGGAACACAGAATCTATAATGGCTCACAAAAAATTGAGGGACAGTTTTGACTCCAACACTTTTGACAAAGGAGGAGTTTTATTTAGGTGTTAAGTATCAATGTGCCACAGCAGGATTCATGGAACTTACATCTCATTTCCAACCATCAATGGCCTACTTGGTGACTGTGGCCAAGTTATTTCATCTCTGGGTGCCCAATGCATGATCTATGACCACCCCCTTTTATACAGTGCTTTGATCTACTTGTGAATGGCACTCTGAGAGGTACATTCTTCTCACCACAGAGATTCTACTTACCCTAATATTTCAACAATTAAGGAGCCTGAATATATAATAAAAAACAAGCAAAAGAACTTTCATTAAAAAAGTGTGGAAGGCCTCTCTCTTCAACCTATAAAATACTACAAATATACTACTGGGAGGTAACCTTGGAGTACAAACTGCTTAACCAGCACTTCCCTTGTTTTCTTTCCATTGTGTCCTAGCTCCATTTCTGAAATACCTGGTGTGTATTTCCAGGAAAAAATTTCTGAATCTGTATTGTACTGCAACATTGTAAGATCAAGGAAGATGTTTTTTTCTGCAATGTCAGAGTTCAGATAGAAAGTTAGATTATGGTCCAGAAACTTCCACTACACCTACCTGTGCTGGAGATAAACAAGCCTTAATTTACAATAGTTATATAACCTTTAACAGATATATATAACCTTTAATACACTTGAGGGAAGGGGCAACATATTTCCACAACAATTGTTATTTTGACCTTCACCTAAAATTCAGTTCCTGGCTGTTGCTAATATTGTATCAGAATAGCCAGAAGGTAAGCAAGGTAGAAACAGTGAGCTAGAAATGGGAGTCCTTTCCTAGCATCTGCCACAGCAGATCACTGTGAAAACTCATGCCTCTCTGAACCAGTTGCAAGGGTGCTGCCCTGCCCTACTTTCTGCCTGACATCAGGCTAACACAGCTAGCCACCTATACATTAATGAACTATAATTTTCAGGATTATAGTGACTACATAATCCTAACCTATTTTTTATCCAGATACATCTGATTTACATCAAATTGAATATTAATGAGCTTTGAACAAATAGATCAAAAGCAATAAAATTGAGAAAGTCAACTTCAAGCCTTCCCTAAAAGCATTTTAACTACCTGTTGCACTGCTACAATTTGATTTTGCAAAACTGCAAAGTAATCGCTACAACTGAAATGAATTAATACACCTTAGGGTCATGATGCAACTAAAAGCTTAAATTCTTTGGCTATAACATTTACATTCTGGGTCACAAACATACGATTGCCAGTATTAAATATAACAGTAAGCCTTTAGTAGGAGCCCAAGTCTAATTCAAACACAAAATTCATTGCTGTTTGGCAGTCTGAGTCCAGTCCGTTTCAGGTAAAGGCTCATCAATGGAGGTCTTCATACCCGGGAGACTAGTCCTTCTCCGAGCTGCAGTCTCTATCTTCCTCACCAGGTCAACATCCCATAGATGGGTCACGTAACTAATTGCAGATCCAGGCTTCTGGCTACCCACACGCCCAACACGCCCTACCCGGTGGATATAGTCCTGCAGGGTGTCTGGGAAGTCATAGTTGACTATCAGCTCCACACGGCTGGTATCCAGTCCTCGGGAGGCTAAATCAGTACAGACAAGGATGTCCTTCTCTCCCTTCTGGAAGGCAGAGAAGATACCTGCTCTCATGGCTGCAGGCATCTGTCCCTCCAGTCTCAGGTGCTTGATTTTGTGATTATCAAGGTTGTAGCTGAGCCAGTTGACTGTGGAGGCCTTGTTACAGAAGACCAGGAGGGCTCCACTGGAAGGGCTCCGGACTTTGATGAGCTGCAACAGCTCAGACACTTTGTCTCTGCCTTTGATCCGGACAAATTTCTGCTGGATGTGGGGTAGGAGGCAATGCAGGCTCTGACTGACGAGCCTGACAAAGTAGCCAATGTCACTAAACTTGCTCAGCAGCCGGCTCAGGCCTCCAGGGAAGGTGGCTCCGACGACCACCAGCTGGGTTTTGACATCCCACGGATTAGTCAAATCCTGAGGCCTGCAGGTCAGGGGAGCATGCGCCAGCACCTCCTCCACCAGCTCCACAAATGTGGGGTCCAGCAGGGTGTCGGCCTCATCCAGCACCAGGCAGCTGAGCTGCTCCAGGGTCACCATCCGCTTCCGCAGCGCCTTGCACAGGGCCCCTGGTGTGGCCAGCAGCACATCCAGGGAGGGCTCCACAAGCAGCTGCCTCTTCACGCTGCCCATACCCCGGCCGCCGCCAATCTCCCGCACCCTCAGTCCCAGCGGCCGGCATAAGGAGAGGGCCACGGAGTGCACCTGCTCCGCCAGCTCCCGTGATGGCAGCAGCACCAGGCTGAAGGGGCTGGGCGCTGGGCTCGAGCACAGCTGGGGCCGGGGCCCCACGAGGAGCCGCTGCAGCAGGGGCAGCAGGTAGGCCAAGGTCTTGCCGCTGCCCGTCTCAGCGGCACAGATCGTGTGGCGGCCACGCAGCAGGGCGGGGATGGTGCGGTGCTGCACGGCCGTGGGCCGCACGAGGGACAGCGCGTCCAGGGCGGACACCAGCGCCGGCTCCAGCCCCAGCGCCGCGAAGGACGCGTCGTCCCCCTCGGCCTGCAGCGGCGCGAGCGCCGGAGCCAAGTCCTGGGCGCGCTCCAGCTGGAAGTAGTCGCCGTAGGACAGCCGGTGCTTCCAGCCCGCCGACACGAGGCGCGGCGCCTCACACCGGCCCAGCGTCAGGCGGCTCGGCTGGCTCAGCTCCTGCCGCCGGCTCCGCAGCAGCAGCTTCCCCGCCCGCATTGGGACCGCCGGCTGCGCCGCCCGCCGCCGCCGCAGCTGTTGCAGCCGCCGCCGCGCGGCCCATGGCACCCGCACCACGTTCTCGGGGGCCGGAGCCCCGGCCCCGCTCCAAGCCCAGCGCAGCAGCACGAGCTGCACACGCCCTCGGGGGACCGCCACTCGCGCTGCGCTCAGGGCCATGGCCGCGCTCATGGGGAGGGAGGAAGGCGGCGGGCGCCGTGTGATGACGTTTCCGTCGTGCTCAGCGGATGCGCATGCGCATGCGCAATGTGTGGCGGGGACCGGGTGCTACGGCGTGAGCGCTAGGGTCTGGCTCGGGCAGGTGAGCGCGCGCTAAGTCCCCTCCTCCCTGCCCCGGGGTCGGGCCCTGGGATGCGGCGCTAAAGGCAGCACGGGCCTGGCGCTCCCCCGACGGGAGACGGTGCCGCGGGCCGGAGGTTGAGCGCCCCTGCTCCAAGGGGTGCGAAAGCGGAGAGCCGCGTCCCCCTCTTCCATTTTAGTCACAGCTCCGGCTTCGTTTGCTTGAAAATCCGTCTCCCCCCGCTTGGGTAAATTCAGTAAAACCAAAACGCGGCCCCCACCGGATCTCTGACGCTTGATTTCTTCAGCTATTGCCTCCCTTAGTGAGCTGGTGCCTCAGTCACACGTGGCCCGGCTGACAAAAGAGCCCCCTAAATAACCTTGTTGCTTGTGTGAGACTCTTGCACTGCATCTCAGAGCCTCAAGGCTCATACCCTCCAAAGCCTAAAGCCAGGAGGAAAAATGAGGGTGGCGGGTCACTTGCTGATGACATTTGATGCACTCTGGGAAAGGGAAAAGTTGATGCCCAGCTCGTCTTTCCATTCTCTTTACAGGTGGTCCTGCCGTTCCTGCTGGTATCTAGCTAGTAAGTAAATTTCATAGACATTAGGGCTGGAAGGGACCTCAGAAGATCATCAAGTCCAGTCCCTTGCCCCAGGGGCAGGAAGTCAGCAGGGGCTATAGACATCCCAGCAAGATAGACATCTGAATGTC
The DNA here is from genome assembly GCA_030014935.1 of Caiman crocodilus. Taxonomy (NCBI): domain Eukaryota; kingdom Metazoa; phylum Chordata; order Crocodylia; family Alligatoridae; genus Caiman; species Caiman crocodilus. The sequence continues at coordinate 31,300,837 of JAGPOW010002791.1, forward strand.
TCTTGAAGGTGTTCAAAGTAGGTGCTTGAACCACCTCCAGTGGCAGGCTATTCCAGACCTTGGGGGCTCGGACAGTAAAGAAGTTCTTCCTTATGTCCAGCCTGAAACAGTCCTGAAGGAGTTTGTGACCATTTGACCTTGTCATCTAATAGGGCACTGGTGAACAGATGTTCCCCCAGATCCTGGTGAACAAACTTATAGGCGGCCACCAGATCACCCCGAGCCTGTGCTTTTCCAGGCTGAAGAGTCCCATAGGTCTCAGCCTCTTATCATAAGGTCTGTGTTCCTGACCTCTGATCATGCATGTGGATCTTCTCTGCACTCGCTCAAGCTTCTCCGCATCGTTTTTGAATTATGGAGCCCAAAACTGGGCGCAGCACTCTAGCTGTGGCCTCCCAAGGCCAAGTACAGTGGGAGAACGACGTCCTGGGTTTTGCTTGAGAAGCATCTATGAATGCAAGCCAGCGTTTTTCTCACTTTACTAGCCGCAGCATCACATGGAAGGTTCGTGTTCATCTTATGGTCAATTATGACCTTTTTGTCTAGTGCTAGCCAGCATAGTACTGCCAAGCCTATAAGGATGCTGTGGGTTTTTCTTCCCAAGGTGAAAAACCTTGCATTTTTCGGTGTTAAATATCATCAGGTTCTCTTCCGTGCATTTCCTGAGCCGGTCAAGGTCAGCCTGGATGGCCCCTCCTATCCTCCTTTACCCCAGAGTTTGGTGTCATCAGCAAAATTGGCCAATCTGCTTCTGATACCAATGTCCACATTAATGAAGATGTTAAATAGTATAGGCCCAAGGACAGAGCCTTGAGGGATCCCACTGGTCACTGGGCACCACAACGATTGACCACCCTCTGGGTCCGACCCAAAGCCAGTTCCCCAGCTAGCAGATTGTAATGAAGCTGAGGCCACAATTGGCCAGTTTTGCCAAGAGGTGATAATGGGATACCAGATCAAAGGTATCCAGATAGGTCACTTGGTTGTAAAAGGAAATAAGATTGGTCAAGCAAGACCTACCTGTGACAGACCCATGCTGGCTATGCCTCAAGATGTTGCCATCAGCCAGTCTGTTAAGAATGGCCTCTTTGATAATCTTTTCTAAGACCTTCCCCAGAATAGAGGTCAGGTTGATGGACCAGTAGTTTGCCAGATCCACCTTCCTACCCTTCTTGAAGATAGGCACTGCACTGGCCTTCTAATCTTTGGGTGACTTGAAGGTGTCCAGCCTCTCAAGGTGTTCCTTCACAAGGTCAGCATTGATGGAGGGTAAGGAATCATCCTCACCCAGGTGTTCCTGTCCTGTAATGGGCAGGGGTGCCCCTTGGAACTGGTGAAAAACTGATGCAAAGTACTCATTTAGCAAGTTGGCTTTTTCCTGTGTGTGGGTTGTCAGTTGTCCCAGGGTTTAGCTGGTGTTCAATGTTGCTCTTGCTTTTCCTCAGGCTGCCCACGTATCTAAAAAGGATTTTTCATTGTACTTGATATTTGTAGCTAGTTGGAGTTCAGTTGCAGCCTTGGCTTTCTTGGTTTGTTCCCTGCAGGTCCGGACCAGTGCAGAATATTCCTCCTTGGAGGTGGAACCAGTCCTCCATCTTTTGTAGGTCTTTCTTTTTAGATGCAGGAGGTCTGATAGTTCCCTCCAGAGCCAAGGGGGCTGCTATGCTCTTTTGCTGCCTTTCCTCTGAGACAGAATAGACTTAGCTTGTGCATCCAGGATCACTCCCTTGAGGAGCAATCACTCATCCTGAACTCCCATTCCCTTTGGGTCATGATTCCTTAGGGTCTCACTGACAAGCCTCCTGAGCTTGTCAAAGTCAGCTTTCCTGAAGTCGAGGACTTCTGTATTGCTGACTGACTCACCAGTTTTCTGGCAGATGCTGAAGGTGATCAGCTCATGATCACTACCACCCAGCTTCCCTTTGATTGTTAGGTTGCTGATTAGGTCATCCCTGTAGCCAGTACCAGGTGAAGCAGCGCTTTACCTCTCGTCAGCCCGTTGACTTCTTGCATCAGGTAGAGCTCATCCACACATGAGAGAGAGCTTTGCAACCGCTCTGATTTGACTGAGCACTCTTCCCATGAGATGTCTGGGTAGTTGAAGTTTCCCATGATAACTATGCATTGGGAGCATGCATCTTCAGTCTATTCCCTGGCGAACTCCTGGTCAAGCTCTTGATCTTGGGTAGGAGGTCTGTAATAGACTCCCACCATTGTGTCCCCTGTTCTGTGTTCCCCATAGATTTTAACTCAGAGTGTCTCCAGTCATCCACCCTGGTTGCCCCCTTACCGGCTTGCAGGGATGCATAGTTTTCCTTGATGTAGAGAGCTACATCCCCGCCCCTTTTGTCCACTTGATCTCTCCTGTACAGGGTATAGCCATCTATACTTGTACAGTCCCGTCATGGGTGGATGCCCCCCAGGTCTCCGTTATCCTTACGACATCATAATTATTTGTGTTAAGCAGGCAGACAAGTTCCTCCTGTTTATTCCCCAATCTCCTGGCATTTGTGTACAGGCAGGCAAGTGTTCCTTTAGGGGCCCTTGCCTTGCCCACAGCTCATTCCAGGGCTTAGTCAGGGCTGGGCTCCTTTAAGTGCCTTGACCTGCTGCCTTTGCCAGCAGTGGCGATAGTTCCCCCATCCCCTGGCGGGCTTAGTTTAACCAGTGGTTAATTTTAAAATGGCCCTTTCCTAACTGGTGCGAAGTAAAAATGCCACAATTTTCTCCAGCAAAATTTCATAACTTATTTGTTTCCTAGGTCTAGATTGTAGTCCTGTTGGTCTAAGGATATAGGCAGACAACATTGTTTGGGTTCAGCCTGAAGAAGGGTGTTTGTACCCAAAAGCTTGGAAAAAAGAATTTTCCCAACTATTTTAGTTGTTCTAATAACAGATATTGGATTTACCCAAAGAACCTTGTCTGACTATGTCCTTAGACCAACATGGCTACAACCTGTACCCCAAAACACTTTTTTCCAGCCATGACACTTAGTTGTTTTGAGTGTACTTCGCTACTGTAACCTGATACGTGACGGCTGCATCTTCTAACCTGGCACTCTCCAAGGTGGGCTCTCAACTATGCTACTCTCTTACCTGGCTCTCTGCAAGGTGGGATTTTAGCTGTTATTCTCTTACCTGCTGATGGGGCAGTGACCATACATTACAAAATTCTGTCAGCATAGTTATGTCTGTTAGGGGTGGGAAAAGATTGATGCACATGGCTGACATGTCTGCTGGCAAAACTCCCAAGCAGATGCAGCTCTGCCAGCAGAAGGCAGCTTTTGTTAGCTTAGTTCCCCACTTTGTGGGGGACCTAGTTTGGTTCTGATGGAAGAAAAATTCCTGCTGGCTGACCTGGCTTACTCAGTTAACGCAGAAGTTTGTAGAGCAAGCTTTCATTACATGCCACTGGCTTGTTGCTGTTAGTTGCTGCTTGGCCAAGCTTCATCAGTGATGTTGAAATATTATTTTTCACTGCCCTGGGGAGAAAACAGAGAAACGGAAACAAGACTGAACAAAATGATGCCGATGCTGTTGCATTGGCTTTGTTGGAGCTGTCTATATGCAGGTTTAAAGCAACAGCATAACAATGTCTTGCAGTCATGCAAGGAACCTTTTAATGAAAGCTTGTAAAGACCAAGTCTTCCATAGAAGCTTCCTACTCACCAAGAATGAATGGATTTTTTTCAAGTCTTATTGGCTGTGTTTTTTATTTTTAATTATGATTTGCATCGCAAGAATGTCTTATGGTTTAGGATGGGGATTTGCAGCTCAGTAGTCTTTCTGCACAGTCAATCACAATGACTACATTAGAAGGTAACATAAGTTGATTTTAGGTACTTTTACATTTTGTCCATCTCTCTTAGTGGTAGTGCTATGGATAACTGAATTTTCAGAGAACCAAAATGGAAAGGTATAAAAGAAAGTGGAGAAGCACAAAGGTGCAGGAGTTCATGAATAACAATATTGGACATTTTAGGAGAGAGATGAGTAAGCATGTTTTTTTTAAACCAGAAGTCTCTCTTAAAGCATTCACTGTCTCCTTGTACATGCATTGTGTAAGATAATGAATTTTCATAGTACTAATAAGGAAACAGCATTTTTAGTGAATCCTCATGGACGGTAGGTCAGGCTTAGATCCTGAGTTTAATTATTCAGAGGCACATCCTTTTTTCAGGTAATTTAATTGCTCATTTTCTTTTTTCTTGAGTCTGTTTTAGTACAGCTGATGTTCTTGGCATTTAGGTTTAGAAATTATGAGATAATTTATATGCTACGGTTGGAAGCAAGACCGAATTGATTTGTCTTTTCTCCAAGATCTGTTTTGCACTTCAACAGTAGTTTAGATTTACCAATGATAATACTTTTATATAAGAAAAATGTAATACTTTTTAATGAAAAGAGATCTAGTGAATTTGTTCAGATTGTCCTTCAAGTGAATTTGTTCATATTTATGGGATAGCACAGAGCAGGGGTGGGCAAAATATGGTTCACGAGGCCTTCTATTCTCCCACAGGCTATCAGCCCTGTGAGCTGCACGTGGCTGCAGCGGGGGGGGGCAGGGAAGGAGCCACTTTTCCCCTGTGCTCAGCTTTTCCCCAGGCTCTTTCCCAGCACGGAGGAAAGTGGCCTCTCGCCTACCCAGTGGCTGGCACCCCGCTCGCATCCTGCGCGGGGCTTCCAGAGCAGGCACAGGCAGCCCCATGCAGGCTGTGAGCAGCTACAGTGCGGGGCATGGGACAGGTGAGGGGCTGCTTTTCCTTCCCCCGCACTCAGCATCAGCTTGTGACTTGGCCCCACTGCCAGCCTGGGCCCCACACCAGCTCCGGGCTCGCCAGTCAGGGCTGTGAGTGGTGACAGCAGCTAAGGCCCCCCCCGCCCCCCCCCACTTGCTGCACCAGACAGTGCCACCACTGTCTGTGAGCTGCCCAGTGCGCGAGCTCTGGGCAGGCAGCAGCAGCCAACGCTGCCCATCATGGCAAGCAGGGGGCCACAGCTGCTGCTGCTGACAGGCAAACCCAGAGCTGGCTTGGAGCCCAGGCTAGTAGCCGAGCTGGGTTACAAGCTAGTGGTGAGCGTAGGGAAAAGTGGCCTCTCGCTCGCCCCATGGCTAGCACCCTGCACTGTAGCTGTTTGCAGTCCATGTGGGGCTGCCTGCTCTGGACAGCCTTGCGTGGGCTGCAAGTGCCTGCAGCAGGGAGCACTGGCCATGGGGCGGGTGAGGGGCTGCTTTTCCCCACGCTCAGCACCAGCTTTTTTCCTGTCGGCGAGCAAGGGGTCAGGGTTGTGCACTTCCCCCCACCTGTACTGTGAGCTGTGGGGCACTGGGTGTGAGTGAGCAGGGAGCCAGTGGGAGCATGGGGCCCACACTGGTGCCCTGGGGCCAGTGCTGGTGGGGCCCAGAGTAGGGTGGCAGAAGCACGGGGTTCCAGCCAGCAGGAGCTCTATGGAGCTGGGCCAGCTCTCCCCTCTCCCTGCTGGTGCAGCCCAGCCCGGCTCCACATACCCCTGCCAGCCTGTACCCTGCTTTGGGCCCCACCAGTGCTGGCCCTGAGGCATTGGTCTCAAAACTTTGGGACGTTGGTCCCAAGATGGTGACCAGAGGTGAGGCACCTGTCAAAGGTCAGGGTTAGCCATGCGGCCCTCAACAGCCTGCCAAAACTGGGTAAGTGGCCTTCCACCTGAAATAATTGCCCGCCCCTAGCACAGAGGATAAGATAAAAGGCTTAGACATTTTTTTAACTTGAATAAGTAAAAAGCTAGTGTATGAAATGCTACATTAATTAAACTCAGCCTGACAGCTCAGCCCAACAGCTAATATTTCTCCAAGTGAGAGTAGTTAGTTTATAAACTGTGAGTCATTTCAGCAGATGTTAGCAAAAGTCCGGCTGTGTAAAAACTGACTAGGATAAAGAAAATAAAATAGGATTTAGTCATATGTTGTCAAAAAAAAATAAAAGGGGTATGTGGTTCACATTTGGATGAGTTCTGTTTACCAATTTAATATAGAAGATAGAAAATATGACTTGAAAGATCAATTTCTGAGTCATGGAATTGAAATCAATTCAGTTCTTGCCACTAAGTCTATTCAATCAGTTTGACCCTGCCCAGAAGCATTTAAGGAAGAGTAGACCAAGAAGGATTATGTATAATTTCATAGATTTCACAGACGTTAGGGCTGGAAGGGACCTTGAAGATCATCAAGTCCAGCCCCCCTGCCCCAGGAGCAGGACGTCAGCTGGGGTCAAAGGATCCTAGTAAGATAAGTATCCAAATGCTTCTTGAATGAATTCAGAGTAAGTGCTTGCAACCCCTCTGGAGGGAGTCTGTTCTAGGTGTTGGGGGCTCGGACAGTAAAGAAATATTTTCTTATGTCCAGCCTAAAATAGTCTTGGAGGAGTTTATGACTTTGGTCCTTGTTTTTCCTTGGGGCACTCTGGTGAACAGATGTACTCCCTGAAGTACACCCCTTATATACTTATAAGCAGCCACCAGGTCCCCCCTGAGCCTGCGCTTTTCCAGACTGAAGAGTCCCACGGCTCTCAGCCTCTCTTCATAAGGCCTATTCTCTTACCTTCTGATTATGCATGTGGCTCTCCCCTGGACTTGTCTCAAGCTTCTTGACATCCTTGAATTGTGGAGGCCAGAATTGGATGCAGTA
>JAGPOW010002791.1:31315810-31327652 GCA_030014935.1 Caiman crocodilus
TCCAGCTGTGGTCTCACCAAGGCTGAGTACAACAGGAGGATGACATCCTGAGATTTACTTGAGAAGCATCTATGGATGCAAGCATCCGTAGATGTCTCTTATGCCAGAAGAGACATATTGGATGTCACCAATTCAACTTGGTGACACAGTAGTCCATGGAATTAATTGTAGAGAAGGATCAAGTTATAAGCTATTGTTTGCAACAGACAGAAAGAAGACTAGATGGATCAGCCAGTTCTTCTGCTGTTAAAATTCTTATGCGTGAATGGGACTTGCACTGATAAGTAAGTCTTGGTTGGGACTTGGAAGTCAAAACACTGGCTGCATACATGTGTTCAAATAATGTGGGACAATTCTCCCAGGTTTGGTCTCCTGGTCAAAAAACTTACCCAGAGATGCCTGAACACATTTAAATGCTGAGCCCCTGAAGAGCAGAGACCTTGCAGGGCTGATGCTGTGCAGTCAAGGTGCCTCTGTGCACACATCTCAGCCTGCTCTGCAGACTCCCTGTCTGCCCAGAGAGAGAATGGCAGCAGTGCGTAGGGCAGCCCTGATTAGCTCAGAAACAGACTGTTCCTTTGCAATACAGTGTGGGATGTTCTGCTCCCTGTTTGGCTGGAGCAGCAAAGTCCAGTGCATGACACTTTGTCTCCTTGGGTAGTGGGAGCAAAATACCTTGGGATGCTCTAGGACAGTGGTGTGGCTTCTCTCAGAAGAGATTTCATACAGATATCTGCTGTCCCAGAGGGCTCTCTTGGGAGTGATTTAACCCTGGTTGTCCCTGGGTTATTTTTCTCCTGCAACAGCCATTTTTGCTCTCGGAGAAGAATTCTGAACATCTGTACGCTCATGGTTTTTCTTGAGAGATGCGTTAGAGCAATGCTAACTATTTTGGGAGCAATGTGTGTTATGATACATAGCAGACTGTTCAGATTCCCTTTCGTTTTCTCTTGAAACTTGAATGATTCCTGAATCTATTTTTAGTAGGGCTGTCATTAATTGTAGCTAATGCATGCGAATAATGCCTCAATCAGTTCTTGCATTGATTTTTTTTAATGTGTTAATCGCACACATGGTTTTGGAGCCCATGCCCTGACTCCACTCCACCACCTTCAGGCTGCCCAACAGGACAGCAGTGGCAGCACAGAGGACCACAGCAGCCCGGAGACTGCGCCTGGGTTGCTCTGCAGCACGGGAGGGGTAAGGACACCCGCAGACACAGACATACATAAGCAGCCGCAGACTGCATGCTGTGTGTAGAGCAGCGCTGTGCTGCTAAGTCTGTGGAGAGGGAGGGGAAAGGGAAGAGGGGTGGGGGACACAGAATGAGGCCCCTTCATTGAGGAAGGAAGTAGGGCAGGGGCCAGGGGCGGGCACTGGGGTGATTGGGGCTCTGGGACCAGGGCAGGTAGTCGGACAGAGCCGCGGGAGGCTCATCCAGAGGCATGGGAGTAGGAGTATGCAGCACCCTGCTGCCTTTGCCCCGGAGGCCACGCGCTAACCACACCATATGTCTCCTGCCCACCTGGTGGTGGGAGATGCAATATGGTGTTGCACTGCTCCTGGGGCAAACAGGGCACAGAGGCACAGAGCTCCATCCTGCAGTGAACAGCCTGCCTCTGCCCTGTGTACAAATCAGGAGGGCACGTGCCCCCCATGCCTCCCCTCGGGTGTGTGCAGTGGCGGGGAGCTGTGCCCCTGTGCCGGTGAATGAGCTGCCCACAGCTCTGTCCCATTCGCCCCTGCCCCACTCCCTCACCATGGGGGCTTCGACCTGCCTCCCCCCCCCAACTTCCCCTCCACAGACTTATCAGCACAACATTGTGTGCGTGTGTGTGCGCCTCTCAGTCCCAAGCCACAGACCCCACCCTCAGTGCTGCCCTTCACTGGACCCACAGTATCTTGCATCTTGCCAGGGGGTGCAGGGGACCCTCCACCCCCTTCAGCTCCAAATCCCCCACACACACTCCCCAACCATACGAAGTACCTCCATAATTTTGCATAATTTTGAGTTTTTCTGCACAACATCTTGAGTTTTTATCTGTGTGATTAAAAGCACAATGAATTGCAACTAATTTTTTTACTTGCACAACTAATCACAATCAAGCAAACTAGCAAACTTTCTTAACTTCTCCATCTCTAACTATTTTGCAAATGGCTTGGAAAGGGGAAATTACATTTTTCCTTGCTAGATGAATGTTGTTCATCCAAGGTGATGTCAGTCTTTTGTTCTTGACTGACCTTAAATTCAAAATGAAAGATTCAATTGTGGATGATGAAAAATAAGTGGGTAATATGAGCATGACTGGCCTAATTCTTTAGAAAAGCTAGATTTCTTTCCTGTATGTAGCATTTTTGGTATTTCATGCTTACATGTGTTTAGCTCTAAACTTTACTAGTAGTTCTTAGTATAGACATGGTAAGCTAGTATTTCTGTTGTGGTCAGGCAACACAGTTCCTTGAAACTGTTCAGTTAGAAGTTGAACTGGAATAGATGTCAACGATCAGCTTGTCACCTGGTATACAGACTTTTGGCATTTATAGACTGGAATGGGTAACATGTTAGATATTGTATTGGCAAAAATCAATTAAACAGAGTAGGGAAAGACAATTCAGAAGTAATCTGATATATAAATACACTGCACAATTTCCAATGTGTTGAGAATAGACTTTTCTTTAACTCAGTTATATTTCTTATACAGTATTGGCAAGGAAACAGCTATGCTCTGTAGCACAGCTCCACTGAAGCCAAAGTATTCTCAAACACTGTCAAGCATTCAGTCAGTACTGAAAGGCAATATGTAGAATTAGCATGAGTATCTTGAGTATATTTTATCCCATTTCATTTAATTGGTAATATATTTCTCCTTAAACCATTCTCCTCCAATTCATAATCTGCCTCTGCTCTTTCCTTAGCACCTCCAGGTTTTAGCTGGTGATATTTTCCCTGTTTAGTAAGAACTGGTGGGTTTTTTTTCTTAATTATCCCCATCTTACTGCAGAGACTATGTTAGAAACCAGGCAGCTTCTGATTTTTCTTGATTGTTTCTAATAGGTGTTCCTTGATTCTTAATATACCTGTGCAGACATGCTTTTGAATTTATATTACTTAGTACTACAACAGTCCTTATTAATTGTAACATATACTTCATATTGGATTCTATTTTAATATCTTAACATTTTGAGTATGATTTTCATTCGAACTCTTGTAACATGCCTAAAAATGTGTGGGTCCAATTGAGCTATTGAGTAGAAGTAGAAATTTTAGTCACTTAATTTAAAATCAGATTGTATGGCTTGAAGGAAGGAAGGGGCAATAATTTTCCAAAAGCCCTGATATTTGGCCATTTGGTTTCTGATGAGCACTTGACCATGTGTTAATGAGCACCTACAAAACACTTTTTAAATAAGCTTTAAGAAAGTACATTCTGCAAGCTTTGGGCACTTCTGTGTCTTTCTTACCAAAGCGAACACATATTTAAGAAAAATAAAATGAACATTGCTTGTAGGCAAAATGCCGTGCTGTATAATAGAGGTGAAAAATTCTGAAATCTCAAATTCAACCTTTCTAACTTCAGATACTTTATCATGGCCATTTTAACACCCATGAATCACTGGAGATTTAGAACCTTTAGATTGGGGCAGGCAGTTATTTCAGGCGGAGGGCTGCTTAATGAGGTTTGAGCTGTTGAGGGCCACATGGGTAGCCCCAACCCTTGATAGGTGCCCCACCCTCTGGCTGCTGTCTTGGGACTGGGCATCCACCCCTGACCTTTGCCACCAGAAGTCCCTCCCCTTGCCCCCTGGAACTACTCCTTTTGGGAGGGGGGAGTTGCCATCTTAGAACCAGAAAAAAAACCAAACAAACACTAAAAGTCATATATCTACTATAACTTATTTTAATTTTATTACAAAATATTTTTGTCGTGATTTGTGTACTGTATACAGAGATGATTGCATAATAACTCAAAAATAAATTCTTAGTCCTGTATATTGTGGGGGGGTGCATGGGGGTGTGTGGAGGGAGGAGCTTGTGAGGGGGTGTGGCTGCACATGGGGAGCAAAGGGTATGTTGGGGTTGTGTAGCATTTGTGAGGCTCTGGAACACATTGGTCTCTGAAATGCATTGTCCTCTCCTGCAATCAATGCAGGTGAGAGAGGGTGTGGGGGGGAGAGGTGTGGGGACCCAGCCACCATGGCGCAGCAGCAGGTGAGGGCAGTGGTGCCTGGCTCTGGCCAGCGCTGCACATTGCAGCAAGGAGCACAGCCCCCACTGGGCTATTTGTTTCCCTGACATTCCCCACACTCATTGGGCACAGGAGGGAAGCCCCAGGCACTGGAGTCATCTCCTTTCCTCGCCCCTCCCCCCACTGCAGTTGCTGCCCCCGCTGCCTGCCAGAGCTGTTTGCCATGGGGGGGGGTCCCATACCTCTCCCCCCTCACACCCATATGCTGCCCACCTGAGCTCTGCGCTGCTGCCACCTGCCTGGGCGACGCCTCCGCACAGCTGCCAGCCCCAACCCCAGCCCTGCTCTCCTGCTCAGCTGCAGCCCTGCCCCCAGCTTGCTTACTTACTGCCACCTCGTGCTAACAGAGCTGGCCCTTTTGTCGGCAAGGGTGGGAGTAAGGCATAATAAGATACGTTGGGGGTAGGTGTAGGTGCTTCGCTCCCACCCTCGTTGGCAGATGGGCTGGGTGGACACAATTCACTGGGGGGAGCTGTGGACTGGATAAAAGTGCCAGGTGGGCCAGATGTGGACCACAGGCTGTATTTTGCCCGCCCCTGCTTTAGATCCACAGACCTCTGTTGTTTGACGTGACAGCAGCTGCTGCTGTTTGCCAAGTGATTGACAGTAGTAGGTTCCAACCTGTACACAAAGCAGCTCTAAAGCTGTTTGAGACATTTCACTTAAGGAACTAGTTTATTGGTCAACAAGGAAGAAATAGTGAGACTTAGAGACATTGGATTCCATTTCAGGCACTGGATAGGAGTGTGTTTTGGTGGTCTCATACTCTTCTGTTCCATCTTTACCCAATCCTAGACAAAGAGGTGTCAGCCTTTATCAAATTTGAAGTCTCTGTTCCCTGGGTTCAAAGTATAGAATTTTGAAAAATTTCCACGTGAAGTGTTAGTGCTGGGCACTCTTATCAAAGATGATGCTATAATTATTGTAATTCTGTAATTATTTCGAGAGAGAGAGATTTTTCAGGTAAGTTTCTAAGTGAAGATGCTGCTTTACTTGCAATATTTGTATGCTGTGTTTATAATTTTGGGACAAGACTACATCTAGTTGTTTTATCATGATGCATCATAAAGACTTGTGAATGATATACAATAGTTCTTCTAAGGCTGGGAGTGAAATTGTGTGCATTTCTCAGACAGGTGGTTTGTAAAAGCCACTATGCACTATGAAGTTAAATACTAGGGGGGGAAAAAAACTCGTGAGACAGTAAGATTACTCACTTTAAATCAGTTTTCTTTGAAAAAGAAAGGTGACCCATCAACTTTAACTTTTCATACTAAACTGCAGATAAATTCCTGAATAGGGAAAAGTCTTGATTCTTCATGTCCTTTGGATAGAAGGGGAAAAAAGATAAGTTCTATTTTTTTACTTGTTCTGTTTTCTGTTTCAGATCATATAATAGAAATGACTGTGAAAATAGCAACACTCTGTTTCAGAGGAAAGAACATTTTGGCTCCAATGGTGCGAGTTGGAACATTACCAATGCGTCTTTTGGCTCTCGATTATGGAGCTGATATTGTGTACTGTGAGGTATGGAAGGCTGAATTGATGGAGCAGGCTCTATTTTTTCATGATGTGGCAGCAAACTGAACAAAACTGGTGTGTTACTCCATAGTCGTGTCCTCCTATGGCAAAGAGTTTAATAGTTGCTTTATGCTCTTCACTTTCAAAAATTATCTTCATTAAAATGTTAAAGGGAAAGAATGACTCAGGTTATTTGGAGAAATAGTCTTATTTCGTTGCTATTTACATACTGCTCTGGTTGGTCATGATAAAATGATCAGTTTTTGTCAGGTTGTAAAATAAAATATTGTGGTTTCAGTTAATTTATTCTGAGAATTACAGATAAAGCCATAGCTGCTAGCAGTATGTCTACACCTGTCGGTATTACTTACTGGTAAGCTCTGTTTATGGGATATAATTTCATAACAACCCCAATAACTTCCACCTAATAAAAACTTTTCTTAATGGAAAAGAACTATTCCCCTTTTAGAGATGAGAAATAGAGACAAATTAAAGCAGTTACTCAAGGCCATACTGAAAATCTATTGTGGAGTCGGGAATAGACCCCAGATCTGGGGTCCAGGCCATTTTTTCCTTCTAAGGAAAGGTGCTGAATCAGCAGTTCTTCTGCTAAAAAAGTAGAAAATATTAGCTGCTTGTAGCATCTAATGAGAGCTCCAGGACACTATATAATTTCTCTGGTGAAAAGGCTTATGACACTCTTCAGGACAGTATGATGATCCAGAAAGTTATTAAAAAGAAAGAGAGGGAGAAAGGGGACTCCCTTTGCATTGACCTTTTAGTAAGAGAATTAGTCTCCTGGCCTAGAGGTTGCTTTTACTTTCAAGCTTCATAATAACCATAGGATGTTTCATCGATGGATCACTGATCTTGTCTGCTGTTTCCCAAAGAGAGCCCAGTCCTTAATTCCTAGTGTCCAACTAGCATGTGAAATTTTGTCCCCAAGTTTGCCTTTCTAAAAGGGTTTGGTAGATTTTCCTTGAACGTGGCCTTGGTAAGGTCAGAAAGGGAGTGGTGGTTCTGTGAAAAATGAGCTCTTGCTGATTTATGTGTGTGTCTGTACTTTATATTTTTTTTCTGCAAGTGTTCGTTTTGGTGTGTAGTTCCTTTTTAATTTCACCTATGTAATTACAGGTACATTGGATCAAGTATCTCACATTTTGGGAAAGGCATATGTAGAATTTATAGATTCTGATGGATTTATTGAGGGGGACGTTATTTGTAGTATTGGAAATGCTACTACAGTTTAAACATCTATTGTTAATAAAAAGCGGTGTCCCACTTGATGAATCAGGCAAGGTTAGGGGGTTGTTTGAAAGCCTGGATTGGAAGGGTCTGGGATTAAACCCCTCACGGTCTGATCTTTGTTGAATATAGGCTGAGTTGTTTGATGATTCTTCTAATTGGTTCTAGTGTGGGGATAGGAGTTCACAACCAGGGGTGTGCAGCCACAGAGGTGGAGAAATGGGGCATTGCTTGTATTGTAGCAGGTTACTTGAGTGTATTTGGGTAGCTCTTTTAAAGATGCAGCTTGTTTTTCTCTTGGAGTGTTCTTGTTATATAAAGCCAGATTTTAGACTGGCTAGGTGAACATCACAAGCATTCTTCTCAAAGCTGACATGGTGGTAGCTGAGGGCCTGACTGTAGGTTACATCTTTTATGGTATGTTTTGGGATGGTGGCAGGTCTCATGGATATAAGTATAGTGGTCTGGGGAGTTTTTGGAGCTGGTGGCTATAGAGCGCCATCTTGGATGTGGATTCTGGTGTCTGGAAAGTTGATGTTAGTGTAGAAATATTCCCTATAAAGTTTGATCAAGAGGTGATATTTGTTACACCTGTGGTGGAAGTTGGTAAGTGAGTCTGTGTGTTCAGTCCAGATTATGAAAATACATAAATAGTAACTGTATGGGTGAAACTAAACAGCAACTACACACCAGAATGAACTCTCACAGAAAAATATAAAGGACAAAGAGAAGAATGATTGTAGGAGCACATTTTTCACAGAACAACATTTCCTTTCTGACTTCATTCTCATCATGCTCAAGGGAAATCTACAAAACACCTTTCAAAGTTGAGCTTGTTAACAAGAATTTGTAAACTGGCTAAACAATAGGAACCAAGGACTAAACATTCATGACACACTATAATCTACTTCATTCCTGAAATTTTCCTACACTTCGCAGGTGATAATTACCCTCCTCCCTTTTGAGAGGTCTTGATTTCCCAGTAATCTAGCTTCTCCTCCTCTGCTAAATGTTTGTTTACCTCCTCTGGGAATTTTTCCCCCAACCAATTTCACAGGTCTGTCTGCTGTTCTTAACAATCTGCTGTGCTTGCTTTCTTCCTCAGATGTGAAGAAAATACCTTACATTCAAAACCTTGTCTGACTGTATCTGAACTATGCAGTTGGTTCCATAAAAGATTTCACCCAAAAAAATCGTTGCCTTTATCATTCTAGTGCTTCTGATAATGCCTGAATACCTTGACTGAAAGAGAAAAAAAAAAGCCACAGAACAAAAAACACATAAACCAAAGCCTTATCAAATGCTGAGTGCTTCTTAGGTCCTGTGTAGGTTAACCCAGATCTGCTTTTTAATTGTTTATCTGGGAACAGAATGTCATCATAACCTAAGAATCTTGGTCACAGAGATTGCCAGTCAAAAACCATAAATTGTAAGAACTGTCATATTAGATCTGCAAAATAGAAGTGCTTAATGAGAATTAAGAGGCTTATGTTAGTGAGCAGCAATATGGTAACTGATAATGGAACGTGTAACTAAAGCTAGGAGCAGGGATACCAGCTCCTGAAAGTTACCAAGAAATCAGTACAGTGGTGTTACTCTGAATATACCTGGAGTATGGTGATGCATTGACCATTTGTTTTACTATTATGAACCATATGGTTATGCAAGATCCCCTTCTACCTTCCAGTTTGATCCCAGAGAAGCAAGTCTTCAAGAAATGCCCTACCTTGCATACTGCGTCAGGCAATAGCAACACACTAATATGGCTGTAAGTGCTCCTACAGCTAAATATGTTGTGTCTATTTTGCTACCCTTTCTGGCATTCCCATTAAGTTCAGAGCTCTGCCTCTTTAAAAACTGATGAGTTATGAAAATTAATGGGTAGATATAGTGCAGCTGGTAGCAGTATTTCTCCATGGCAACAGTAGCCTGAACAATAGAAATATACATTCTTCCAGAACTAAGTTGGAAAAAGAACAACAATGATTTTAATGAGATTTTTTTTTTAGTATAGAAGAAACCAGCTCCTCTGTGCTTCCTAAGTACCAGTGGCTTTCTATAATTTAAAATTTGGTAGTAGGAAAGTGGTAGGAATTAATTATATTAGAAATGTAGTAAAAATTACAGCACTTTTGTTTTAACTACTAGGTTCCCATGGTGGTGATGGAGTGAGGCTGGGACTAGGGAAGGGGTGGGGGAAGAGGTGCTGCTCCTGGGGCTGTACAAGGGAGCAAAGCAGAGGGAACTGTTGCGGGGGACACATTTGTTGCTGCTTCACACCCCCTAGAAGGGCTGCGGGGCTGTGCTGGGCTCTTCCTGGGGGGCACATATCCCTGGACTGGCACATGGGATGACAGCGGGGTGCCACCACCCCCGCCCCTGCTGCAGCGAGCAGTTGACACCACCTGCTTGCACCAGGGCACGACATAGCCCAGGAGCTGTGGTGAGTGGACAGGCAGAACCCAGGCATGGGGGACAGGCAGAGCACAGTGCAGCTCAACAGCTGCAGGCAGCTGGTGCCAGCTGCTCCCGGGGCTGCTGCAGCAGGGGCTGGGAGTGGGGCCCTGATAGACATTGGATTTATGGCACATTATAACATCTGACTCCCCAGGTATCTCCACTTTCGTCCCCCTTCTCTCTCCCCACCCCAGCCTGTCTCATCCATTTAGATTGACTCCTCAATCTACATTTTCACTGACTTCCTGTCTTATATGCATACCAGCCCAAGTAGAGCTAGGTTCCCATGGCGGTGAAAGAGTGAGGCTGGGACTAGGGAAGGGACGGGGGAAGGGGTGCTGCTCCTGGGGCTGCACAAGGGAGCAAAGCAGAGGGAACTGTCAGTGGGGTGGGGGGACACCAGCCCAGCCGCTGGCTTCTTTACTTTTCATTCCATCCAGGAAGAGCACACACCAACTGCTGTTTTCAGGAGGCACCTCAGAGCCAAATCAGGAAGAGCTTTAGCAGGAGTGGCGCATGCGCCAGCCATAGCTAGTCTATAAAGTACAAATCTACCTTGTCTTCTGACTGACTTCAGAGTAACACACTACATATATATTTTACAGTGAAGACATTTATTGTCACTGCTTGAATTAATACTTGGAATTAGCCCAACTCATTTAGAACGGTGACACTGCTAAACATACCGGGAGTAGTTTAGCAGTAGATCATATGGGCATGCATAAATTTGGAGCCATTTCAAAAGGGCTGCAGCTGTTATGTTTTAATTGTTAGGTGTGGACAAGCTGAGAATGATACAGAGGTCACAGGCAGATGTTATTTTTGTTGCATCATAGGAACTGTAGAATTCTGTCATGGAATGGAAATGTGCATTGTGCTACACCAGCCATTCAAGGGTTTGCTTCCCTGGGTGCAGAAAAAGCTGGAGAAGCTGGTAAACTGGTGTCCCAGTGTGCCCTGCAGTAGTTCCTGTCTCTGGGAATTCCTGAGGACAGCCAACCTTTGAGTATGCCACTGGTCAGCCGGAGACTCGCCACCCACCTCTTGCACTGGGACAGGACTACACCAACCAACCAACACTGTTGGTCCCTATATTCCCCCAGGCACTGTCTCCAAGTCCAGAATAGATCTGCACCTTGTGGCCCCCATTCCAGCAGAGGTTGGAGCGACTGTAAATGCTCTTACTGTCCAGGATGAGAGTCATGGCTTACCATTGCCTTGGCAGACTGCTCTTGGGGGCAGGGAGCAGTGCATTCAGGGACAGCGGAGGACCTTCTCATGCCCTGTTATGCTCTGTATAACAGGTCAAATGTCAGAAGTGTTGGATACTCCACAAGAGTTTTTATTTCAGCCAGCAACTTTGTAGTAGATTTGCTGTTTTTATCTCAGGACAAATTAATTTAATCCTACAGTTTGCCATGCAAAATTTACATATAGACCATGACCGATATAACATCTGCCAAGGCCCAAATGTAAAGCTACTCCAACTTTAACAATGGGTAAAACAGAGTTAAGTTTGAAGCGTTTTTGCTGAATTTGTATTTGTCCTGGCTGGTCAGTGCATAACAATTCAAATGAAATGGTTCCAACTGTACATGAGTCCATGTCCAAGAGAATGTTTATTTGAGCTGTTAACAGGTTGTGCTAGCTCAGACGTAGCCTCTTGTGCTAGCTAGACCTAGCCCCTCCCTTCTTGGACAGAGCAACCAAAGTGTGCTATTTGGGATTCAGTAGGTTTTGGCTAACTGTAGTGAAAACAGGGCATGCATTTGATGCAAACATACCAGATGTAGCCTCCTTTTTTAAAGGAATTATAACAGGATGATGAATGCCCATTAATTAGTACAGTAAACTTGAGTGCAACCCCTTTCTGTTTTTAAGTGAAAAACAGTGACTTTTTTTTCCAAGGTTGCAGAAAAGTTAAACAGTATACTATTTTCCTTGAGTACACACACACACACACACACACACACACACACACTAATTGTTTCTATTCATAATATGAGTTGAACTTTTGACTATAAGCTGCTATACATATTTTTCTCTGCTTACACCATTTTTCAAAAGCAGATCCATTTAGTTCAAAGGACCAAATCATTTTTACTCTGTTTTGATGGATTCATTTTTGTTGTGTTTTTCCCACTTTTTTACATATATTTTTGGTCTTTGTTCTTAGGAGCTGATAGACCTAAAGATGCTGCAGTGCAAGAGGGTTGTAAATGGTAAGGACATTTCTTTTTTAATACCTTTCAAGAACTCATATCAAGGCTCATATTCAAGGCTCATATCTGTGAGGGACCAGCAGGAGACTTTATGTTGAAGGGAAATCAGCACGGGTTTGTTAAGGGCAGGTCCTGTCAGACCAACCTGGT
>JAGPOW010002791.1:31331232-31344750 GCA_030014935.1 Caiman crocodilus
GGCTTCAGGCGTTACTACAAGGGGTTTGATTTCACTACGAGGGTTTGGCCTCTTAGGTGGTGTCATGAGTCACCGCCTACAATGCAATCTGCACAAGAACCAGTCTATATACTATTTTAAGGTACATATTTTTTTGTGACTTTCACAAGAAAGTAGCTGTACAATCCAAGAAGACCCATATTTAACTAATGTGGAATCATATATAGTAAACTGGGTTGTGATTTTGGTTCTTCTAAATGTTTATGCTCTTGTACAGGGGTTCTTAACTCCTGGCTCATGGACCAGATCCATCACGCAGGTCTCACTGTGGGTCCGAATATTTGGCAGTGCAGAAGCGATGTCAGCACTTGCCGCTTGCCTGCTGCCAAATTTACAGATTTGTGGGGAGACCCACGGGCAGGATAATGTAGCCCTATGTGATACTGGGCATGCTGGGCCAGGTGGAGGCAGTGTGGGGCCCAATTGTAGCACACTGGGCTGGACTGGGCAGGGGCAGTGTGGCATTGGGCCCATTCTGGGTGCATGGAGACGGAGAGACTGTGGGGACAGAGGGAGGCACCTTGGGGGCCCAATCTTGGCAAGGCAGCACAGAGTCGAATCTGGCCCATGGACTGGCCCCATGCCGTTCATCTAGCCCTTGGGGCCAAAAAGCAGAGCACCTCCAGTCTAGTAGCAAGTCACTGAAAAGAAATGAAATGGGTAACAAAGTGTATGGCAACATTTAGGTTTCAGTGTCTTCATTTAAAGTAGTGACTTTCACTTTTGTGTGATGCCTGTTACATTAACAAGTGTTGCATCACTGTAGAAGTTAAGCAACAAGTACTGTAGTGAAAAGATTGAAAATTAGGAGTAGGAACAAGATAAGTCTTAATGCACAACTGTGGAACTGTTGCATAAATTACCTACGATTACATATGATACATTAAAAGTTTGATTGAGAAGGCTTTCTGATTCTTTTAAAAGCAGAATACGTTTGAGTCTTAAATTATGCACTGAAATGAAATTCACCCCTGTGTGGAAGATGCATGTGAGGGTCAAAACACTTCTTCTGCCTTTATGCTTGGTCTTAAATAATGTGAAAATGTTGGTACTTCAGTCCTAACAGTATTGCCTGAATGTGGTCATCCTGATTTCTAAAGAGTTGCAGTTAGTGATGTATCCTTTGATGACTACTATTCACATTTTGCTGAAAGAGAGCAAATATGTTACTTTGTTTTTCCAGATATCTGTCTTTCATTTGTATTTATAATAAACTGTCACTGGATTGTTCTAAGTGATATCTGTCAGCTAATCATGCAAAGATCACTCCTGCCTAATATAATTATTTAACATTCCATCTAATCCTTGAGATCATTTTATAGTTCTCTTATATTTGCTGGAAAAATAATTGTTTTCCAGCAAATTCTATCATCACTAACTATAAACAGTTTCATTTTTATGCTTCTGCAAGTTCTCATAGAGCCATTTTTTTCATTTTCAGCTCTGTACCAGCCAGTCCTCAGATGCATCTCAGAAATCTTTGCACTACTTTTTATGAGAACCAGCACAGTGCTGCTGGCATCTGAGGACAATTTGTGAATGGTTATGGGAAATAGGAAGAAGAGTCTTGACCTACTCTGAAAGTCAGCAGTGACTTTTTGTATTTCAGGAAAAGGTCGGTCCATGGGTAGACTTTAAAGACAGCGTCCCACTCAGGGTCTGTGCTTTACCTTTCACTTAACATTTAAATGGATGTCATTATGTTCCAGTGTTTCCACAGTAGCTGTAATACTTTCCCTAGAAACAAGACAGACAGACAGTACCTCAAACAGTAAGACTTCAAGCCATTTAAAGGTTTACAGACCAAAATCAATACAGTATCTTAAACCTGCTCAGGTAACCACAGCAGAACCAGTACTCAAGAGAGCTGTCAGTGTCTTTCTTCCATTGGTAAGAACACACTATCTGATAACCTGCCTCAACTTCCTGCATCCACTTAAAAAATCCTGGTTGGCTTAGAGTGCACTAGTGTAGTATACAATTGCACAAAATGCAGAGGCAAGAAACTACAAAAAATATTTACCCTGCTGTTGCTCTTGGAAGGGTTAACCAGATTTTAGCATTAACTGATAGCACAAAAGATTTGCTCTAGCCCCTTAGGGAAAATATTTCCTTTGTAATTAGATTTCTTCATTTGCTTTCATAAACAAGTGTGTTCTTTTATATAAATTACAGCTTACTATATCAGACTCACAAAATAGGAAATTTAGAATTAAAGTTTATGTTTCTCTTCAATGTTTTTACTTGCTCTTCAGTTTTTAACCCTTTTGATTCACAAGTGAGTGAAGGATAGGAGGCTGACTCTGACAATTGTACATTTATATATATGGAATCTTAATTCTAGTTTATTTCACATATATGGCTCAGCTCTGCGTTGTTTCTGTGCTGTGAACTCTCATCAGTTCCTAGCAGGAATGTGGGTTGGCTTTTAACTGTTTGATTAGACTTGGATAGATTTTTGTGAGTCTTCTGTAACATTTTTGGAACTTAAATCTATTGATGTTAGCTTCAGAAGTTAATATTTTATTCAGGGGCGCTTACTACTTATTCTAAAAAAAATAGAGAATAATATTTTTTCAATCAAAACTCACTTTATAAGCATTTAAATCTACATCTGACATTGAAATCTACATCTTCTGAAGTTTCTTGGTAGAATTTAGTTTATATGTACTGTGAGTTTTTTAACTGCTTTATGTGGCTGTTGTGTAATTATATTTGTCGTTTTTTTTCTCCCATATCTGTGTGTTTCTCCTATACCATGCAGATATACTTGGCACAGTGGACTTTGTAGCTCCTAATGAAAGAGTTGTTTTCAGGACTTGTGAGAGAGAGAGAGACAGTGTTGTCTTTCAAATGGTAAGAAACAAACAGCAGCTACTTTACCAATTTCAAAACTTAATTTGTCTATCACTATATTATTTAAGTATGTCTACATTAAACTATGTGTTGGGGGTTAGTAGATCCCAGATTTTTCAGCTAGGGTTTAATCTTTTTGGAAACTAATGCTGATTGTGTTATATACAACTAGTTTAGAAATCATGCAAACAGCATGCTATATTAATATATTTTCTACAGGAGAGGAGGCACCATTTGGAGAGGTATGACAGTTATTGGTTTAGTTATGCCTGCTTATACCTGATTACAGTAGTGCTCTAGATTTGTGCCTGCCATTTCCAAAATGTAGAAAATATGCAGCCCCTTGCCCAAATAGTTTACAGAAAAGGTTCAAGCTAAACACAGGAAGAAATGAAGTGGATGAAGTTTGCAGCGTTATCATAGCAAGGCCATTGCCACACATTATTACACTTAACACATGATTTGCCAGTTAGTCATATCTTAAGTTGTAACCCAGTCACATGGTAGTCAATTAATGGCATCATAAAACAAGGAATAAGCCACAAATGTATTCTACAAAAATATGTGTAATAACTTTGTGGTTGGTTCCTATTACTCTATTAATTGAGCACGTGGCCAGGTGCACCCCCGTGACTGAGAGCCCTGTTAGCTGATCCCAGCCATCAGATCACAGTAGGCTTCCCCTGCACCAGCAGTAAGGTGTGGTGGGCTTTGATGCTCAATCCTGTAATCATGCTTCCTGCCAAGTACATGTAGCATGGCAGGAAGCACAGTTGTATGGATTGCACATCCAATCCCATAACACCTTCATGTCTGGCAGGGGCTCAAGTGTCTTATTTTAGGCCAGTGATTCTCAACCATGGTGCACTGGCATCCTGGTGTGCCTTGAGATCCTTTCAGGGGTGTTGTTGGGTGCCTTGTAGTAGTAACTGTTAGGTTTACAAATGTGATTCACAAGATAAACCCAGAGATTTCAAAGAGTAATCTATAACGTCAAAAACATTCTGACCTGTTGTGGGCTGCCTGAGTTCTTTGCAACAGAATAGCTCTATTTTTCTGTACTCAAAAAAACAGTGAAAAGCAAGAGCTGGCATTTTCTGAGGGATGTCTTGAATTCAGAAAGGCTGTGAACCACTGGCTTAGGCACATATAAGCGTCATGGTGTTTCGGATAAAAAATGCCTATGTGAAGAAAATGTGATTTCAATAAATATAAAAATAGTTCTTGAAATAAACATTCGGTCTTGTAACATGCAGTTCAATATTTCTATTAGATTTTGGGTTCTAATACTACAAAGATAGTATGCTTAAGTTTTGTACTGGAGTTCAATAGTTCACTTATGCTTTTAACTGGCTTTTTTGTTGTATACTAATTGAGTGTATTGTCATATAAATATACACACTCTAAAGTGTATGTAAAATGTATATACTGTCTTTACTTGCACAGAGTATTTCCGTTCACTTGATTCTATATTACAGTATTGATTATTATAACCTTCTTACCCCAAAGGGATCAGCAGATGCTGAGAGAGCCTTGGCTGTAGCTAAGCTTGTGTAAGTACTTATACTAAGGTAATTTCTCCCCCCGTGACTCACTTGAAAACCAGCTCACTTAATAATTTTATCTGTAAATTTTACTTTACAGTTTTATGTGAATGCGATTGTCATTTGAAACCAAACATGTGGTATGGTCAAATACATTTTTTCCTCCTGTTTCTTTTTTTTATTTTTCCTATCCAATTCATTGGCTTTTCAAGACTGAAAACATATTTTTAGAGATCAGAATTCATGTGTGCATGGCTAGGAGAGCCCCTGGAGTAAGGAGTGTATTAAAAAAAACTGCATCAAGGTGCAGCTGTTTTCACTATCTGAAAAAATCAGTAGTGGAACAGTATGAACCGGTTGCAGTCCTGTAGCTATTTGGAATAAAGACTTTTTTTCAAGACAGTAGCTGCTTAAACAACTTATTAAGGCTTGGACTGATGGCCCTTCTCTATTATACTAGTCATGCCCAGTCTCTGTTCCCAGTGTTATTTTCTATGGCAGGAGTCAACATCATTTTGCTATCGGATTGTAAATTTCTGCCCCTGGAAAGTTCAAGATATCTGCAGATACCTGGCCCCTCTGCAGTAAGAGTAAGTGCATGCAGGACACAGCAGAAGAGATGGCGGCACAGGAGGGTGCTGCAAAGGGACAGGTGGCTCTGTGCAGTGGCATGCCTCCCAATCTTCATGCTGCAGCAGGCTGGGTCAGACCTTCCTGGGCTACATCCATCCTGTAGGCTGTAGGTTGCCACCCTCTATTCTATGAGTTCTGGGCACCTACTAAAAAAAAAAAAAAAGAGTATGTTTTAAAGACTTATTATATCCTTAATGATTTTAAAGCATTCAACCAGATACAGTATGAACATAGAGAACTTTATATCTCATGCATTTTCTATTTTAATAGAATATAACCATATAGAGTTTTGCCGCCTGTAATACCAGTGAATATAACTTAATCCCACACAGGATTTATTCTCGAAAATCAATCAAAACCATGTACTGTAAAGTTTGGGCTTTGGAGGAAGTTCCCAATCACGTTTTTTTTCCCCTTAGACTTAAGGAAAACGAGCTTTTGGAGCTTTCCATGAAGCGAATGCAATTCTTAGGTAGATTTTGAAGTGGCTATGCACAGCACTGTTTTATCTTACCCATAATTAAAATTAGAAGATAAAAGATTGAGGGGCTCAGCTGAAGTGTCCAAACTTAAAATACTTATCTGATTTTCTTGAGGATGAATAACTCACCTGAATACGGTCTGGTCAGAAGCTGTTTCTTGGTTTTAGTCTAGAATATATTTGGAGGTTTTGTTGTTCTTTTCTTCTCAGAGAGAATGATGTAGCTGGCATTGATGTCAACATGGGCTGCCCAAAAGAATATTCTACTAAGGTAAGTGATTTGAAACCCTTTAAATATTTTTTTTCACAGCAATTCATGTTCTAGCTTTCTGATTATGGCAAGTTCTTATATTTATTTTTCCTTGCTGGGAATGTTACAGGCGTTTGTTATTTATGTTCTCAATGAGTCATTTGGTACTTCACTGCAACTCTGAAAAGAAGAAGCAGTCATGTTCACATCCTTATTTTTTAATTATGAACTGTGTGTGTCTGTTGTCTGGCTTGTTAGAAGCATCAACCAAATACTTTAATGTTGCTCCCTTTAGTGTAAGCAGCTAGCTAGTATTCAGAGCCTTGTAGGAGAAGTAATTGATGACTCAGGGTGTTTTTTGAGAGCAATCCAGTTTGTACACAAAGTTCTGTTTCCCTCAACATGACAGGAACAAACAACGGGGGTTGCTCTCAGCCCTAAGGTTCTGTTCAGCCACCAGTCTCTCTTGACTTCCTTTTAAGGTGATACTAAAGTGCTCTACTCAACATCTCCTGCCTTTTCCAGGTGCTTTCCTTCTAACTTGTTCCTGCCCCATACATATACACACAAAGCTGAAATCTAATCCCTATTCTCTTTCCACTATAATTAAACTAAGGGACCTGCACTTTCTTTCTTATTTCAGTTGAATGAACTGCAAATTAGTACTCCCTCTAACTTAACATAGATCAAGGGGTTCCAGCCAGCCTACACCAAGTAGGGCCATATGTCTACCCAAGTGCTTTATCAATATAGGAATACCAGTGTTCTGTACCAGAAAAGCTGTGCTATGTTTTGATATAATAAAAGCACTCTTAACCATGAGCAAAACAATCTACACTTGACAACAGTACAGCTTTGCACGTAAAAATCTATACCAGTGACTCCTGCCAGCATAGCTATGTTAATCAAGAATCTCACCTCTTTGTACATGTGAATGTGTTGTGTGCACAGGGCGTACAGTGTGAATTAAAAACAAACCGGAATGTTATCAGGGGATAAGGCACAATGCCACATTTATTGGAACATAAAACATGCAATATGAAAAGAATAAAGAACAGTAAGGTCATTTGCTTCACTCATTCCCATGCATACTCATTCATTCATTCATTCAGAAGAGAGAATCACACACACACAGAAGCTAGTCTTGCAAAGGTTAAGGTGTTACCAAGTTTCAAAGTTGCTCAAGGTCAGTCTGGTGGCCATCCAGGCTGAACAAGAGAGTTGGGAGTCAGGTATTATTGGACATGCCCAAAACTCCTTGAAGGTGGAAGAGACCCAAAGTCTTCTTTTTGTGTTTGTTCTTTATAGTAATAGCTGTTCATACAAGTCTATGGATTCCACTGAGTCAGACGTGAAGGCCATCCTCTTTGTCCTTTTGGCAGGCTCGGTGACCTTCTGATTTTGTGGTCTGCAGTCTTCAGGGGCCATCACTTGCAGTCTTCTGCCATCAGGATGGAGCACGATTTAGTGTTTGGTACTCCTTCACTGCTTACTTGATGTCCATGCAGCCCTTAACCATTAAAACACAGAAGTCTATTTTCACCTGCTGCAAGAGGCCTGTCTTCCTCCATTGCTGTCACATACGTTCATCATTCATTCTTTCGTTACCTCTTTCCACATAAACCAAACATATCCACATACACCAGACATACTGCAAACCCTTACACAAGTGTTTTCCTTATACTAAATTTAAGTTCTAAAATCACAAGTCAAATGTGTCTAAAATCATGAGACCAATATGTCAAATGAATTTATGGTAAGCAATAAGAAATTTAAAATAGATGGTTAATTCCAAGCACTAATAATGCTTTGTTGCAGGGCACTAAGGTGCCTGCTCCTCTATAAACAGAAACTGTCTAGGGAGAGAGCACAAAGAACCAGACAGAAGCCCACAAGTGCAAGTTATTATGGCAACAAGCTAATGAGGAATTAGCCTGAACCTGGTCAGCTGACCAGAAGAGGCAGGGCCCTGGCATTTATAAACCCCAGGGCTGGGACTAGAGGTTTAGTTCTTTGGCAGCAACTAAGGGGAAGGAGCCTCCAGAGAAGAATTGCTCAGGGACTGCCTGATATGGTGCATACTGGGCTAATGGGGGCTGTAGGAGCTCAACAAGTACCCAAACCTACAAAGCACTTAGTGCTAGGGAAAAATTAATCTTTAAAAGGGACAGAGCACACCTTTAACCACTTATGTTATAGGCCAGGGGCTTGTGGTTAAGTTGCTGTTTATAAATACCAGTGGATTGGGCTGAGGCTATTGGGGAAGGAGGAGGCCTCTTTGGGGTCCCACTACGGTGTGGGGACCCCATCTTTAGAGAAGAGCACAGCGATAAAAGAGTGAGCAGAGCTCAGCGCCGGGGGCGCACTGCCGAAGGGAGTGAGCAGAGCCCAGCACCAGTGTGGTGCAGCCTCCGTATAAAGATAAAGGGCAGCCTCCGTATATTTTTACTAGCAAGATGTGGCAGGTGAGAAGGAGGGTGCCCGTTGGGCAAGATTGACACAGTCAAGGAGCCCTACAGGTATTGTGGCAATGCCTAGGGACCTCATCCCATGACGTGACTGATCAAATTATAGTAACAAGTAAATCATAACTTTATTTTAATGGTTAAATCTTTTCCTTATATAAAGAGAAATAAAATAAACAGTCAAAGCAATTATAGTCAATAACAAGATAAGTAATCAAAGCAATTATAGTCACTGCAGTACTACAAATGATGCAGCTGTGCTGGCATCTATCAGGAAAAGCAGTCCAGAGGATGACAAACAAAACACAGAAGGTTTTCTGCAGGAACCTGTAGAATGGCTGATGTTGGGAAGGCCAGAAGTATTTATGTAAATGACCCCAGATTTCAGTTCATCACAATTTCTGACTGTAGGTCAGCAACATTCAGACTCTTAGCTTGTTTATTATCATTGTTGCCTAAAAAATCTAGTTGAGGGGCCTCAGCTTTCTTTAAATCAAATATATTGCAATTTGGCATTGCTAATATATTGAAATTTGGCATTGCTCCTTCAGAAATTGTAAAGTGGTTGAATTCGCTCCAGAGCATCCTTATCAGAATTAGCATAAACATTGATCAGCATCTTAATCTCTGTCATCATTAATAACAAAAGAAAAAACATCTGTATTCTACTCTACTGTGAAAAAACACCTCAAATTTTATATGCAAAGCAATATTTGTATGAAATAAAGATAGCAAAGAAAATTAATGCTGTTTTCTTCTGAGTCAATAATCCAGTATTATGAGAAGTAAGTATTTATGGAAAAAATCTGTAGTTTGTACTCAAGTACCAAATACTTGTTAATGCCAATTGATGATTGCTTACCAAATACAACTATATAAAAAAAATATTTACTAAATAAGAAGCTTACCTGGAACGTGATACTTTAAGAAGATAGTGAAAAAGTACTTTTATGGAATGATCGGTTTAATTAAGATGCAGTTAGGATCAGTTACCATTATTCCATTTCCCTTTTTCTTATTCCCTTACCTTATTTCATTTCATATACTAATCTGTTTGTGGGTTATTTGCAATGAAGCAATACTTCTTATGGACATATATCAAAGATGCAAGTAACAAAATAAATAGAAATAATATATTTTGATTATGGAAATATGTTCTTGATACCTTTTCTGTAGTTTGAATGTTGGATGCTAGGAGTGGTTTTCATCCTGAGCATCAGAACTGAAACACATACAGACTTTTTTCTGAGTGGTTTTATGTGGGTGCTCAGGCAGGATACAAAAGTAATCAGTTTAAATGCTGGTGGGGTGAGATAACAGTCCTTTTGAACTGAGGCGGTGTGCTCTTGTCCTTAGGGCTAAAATGTACTTAAATGCTTCACTCAGCAGAAATCTATGTTTGTATTTTAAGATACATGAAGGGAAATTTGTATGGAAATGTAATGTTACTCATCTGGTGTTTACCTATCCCTATGAATATAATCACTGAAAAATCAAGGAAAACCTAACATTTTTAAGACATGAATATATCCCACAATTGAACCTGTCATCTTGGCTACTGAAAATTTACTTGCTATACTCTCTTGAGGCAAATTCATTTTTGCTAGATGAGTAAAATGTCTTCTCCTAAAACATGCATTTTAACATGGCAATGTTTTAGACCTGGGCAAGTAACTTTTCCTGTTGGTTTTGCAAGCCTAAATTTAGATGTGAGATTTAAAGCATATGTTGGGAACAAATAAGTTGAGACATTAATCCTCACATGCATACATCAACACTAGGGGCCTATTCAATTTGGATTTGGCCCAAATCGGGGACAGTGACTCAATTTGTTGATTCAGATCACTGTCCCTGATTTCAGATTCAGATTTGGCCTAATTGAGATTCGCTGCTGATTTGGACATAGACACAGCTTTAAATGTGTTTTCTACATACTTTGAGGTACTAGTGCAGGAGTGCGGGGAGGTCCTTTGCATGCTTGGTGGCACCAGTCGCCAAGCTGGGGTCGTGCAGGGGGGACCACCTGTGTGCTCAGCAGTGAACCTGGAAGTGGACTGGAAGTGCTTCTGGCCCTCTTTTGGGTCTTCTGCCAAGCGTGCTGGGGAGCCCTATCATGATGCTACATGCACCCCAGCATCGCAGCATTCACAAGCCGCCTGCTACCTAGAGGTATGTAGGCGTAGCTTTAAATGTGTTATGTCTGAATCACCGAATCTCTCCAAATCAGAACCCTCCAAATCGATTTGATTCAGAGAGATTAAGGGATCCTCTGATTTGATTTGGATTCAGAGATCTGGCCACCAAATGAGGCCGAATCTCTGCCAAATTGAATCAGAGACCAATGCTTCGCACAGCCCTAATTAACACTAAAATAGTTCTAAATTTTTTTAAGTTAGAATACATTAAATTAATCAGACTATAGCTTTTAACA
Organism: Caiman crocodilus; assembly: GCA_030014935.1. Classification (NCBI taxonomy): domain Eukaryota; kingdom Metazoa; phylum Chordata; order Crocodylia; family Alligatoridae; genus Caiman; species Caiman crocodilus. The sequence continues at coordinate 31,341,932 of JAGPOW010002791.1, forward strand.
TTACTAAGCCACTTGAGGTATAAATAGAGCTTTTAACATACCATATTGCTTCATTTTCATGCCGTGGTTGTCATAGCAAGAGAGCTTTGGTTGACTCAGGACAACTCATGACTTCTGTCACAGAGCACTTAGGCGCACTGCTCCTAAAAAGGGAGAAAACTGCTAAGGAAAGAGCCCTAGCAGCGAGTGATGAGCCCAGCTGCCAGTTGCCAGGGCAACCAGAGGAGGTCAGCTGACCAGAACGGGCAGGGCCTGGCTCCCATATAAAGCCCAGGGGCTGAGGCCAGGCTAGTAGTTCCCTGCCAGCGCCCAAGGGGGAAGGAGCTCCCTCAGGGAAGAGAGGGGAAGCCCGACTGAAGGAGCAGCATCTGACACGGCTGACGGATGGAGTATTCCTCGGTAGGCTTGAACGTGGTTATAGCCGAGCGGCTTCCGTTTATGTTATAGCCGTGGGGTGTTTGTGTTGCCATTTGTCACCAGTGGTTTGAGTGAGGCTATTAGGGGTTGGAGGAGGCCTCATAGGGGACCCACAGCAGTCTGGGGACCTCAGCGCCAGTGAGGGCACAGCAGTCAGGGTGCACTGACCCCAGCCCCAGAGGAGGGGACAGCATTATTGAGAAGCCCCAGAGGGGACAAGGGGGCTGAATTATAGCAGGGCCCAGACAGAACGACATCTCTTCCAGCTGTGAGGCTTGGGACGTGGTGAAGGCGTGGTTGGAGCCACACATAACCCATAAGGCTAGGGTGCCCCTACAGCACCCATTGCAGAATGGGACCTATGATGGGTCCGGGAAACCACAGAGTCTTAGTGTCCATCAAGACATGACCAAGAGGGCATAAAAGGCAGCCTCCCAAATATATTGTGTCATCAAAGATGTTGCGGGTGAGAATTTGAGGGTTCCCTTGGCCCAACTTGGCACAGGAAGGGGGCCTTGAGATCACGGCCCTCCTGCAGGACCCCGCGCCATGACAACTTAATTCTAGAGAGTTTGGTTATACACTTAAGACAAGCCCTGCTGTCTTTGTTATCAGCATATTTAATAGATTTGCTGTAGGATGCGTCCTTCAGGATTTATCACATACAGAATGAAAAGACAAAACATCTCTATAGATAATTAAAAGTCATTCTGTATCCTTTGTTTTGGGTTCTCTTGCATTTTATTAAGTCTGAACCCTGCCCTGTTTATTGGTGTTTGTTTAAATAGAGCCACATTAACAAACCCCTTAGCTATATAAACGAAAGGGCTTCTTTATAACCACAGCTTGTGCTGCTGCTTCGCCAGACTAGTTTAGTAGTAGTCTAAGGTAGCTCTTCCAGACATTTCAGATTAAAATGAAGCATTTATTAAAATGAAGCATTCATTAAAAGCATTAGAAGCATTTTGCAATGTTAGGTAAATGTACAGTTTCTTTGGAAGTTTAATTTAGCTGGCCTATGAATAGACTTAGCTGTTTGAAATCAGACTTTTTTAGTATTCTTGTACTGGTTTAAAAGCTTTGCCGATAAATGCCAAGGCTCTCATTGCCAAATATGTCTTTTATAGTGTGTATTGCCTTGACAGTGAACAGATGCAAGTTTTCAGTATAGCTTGGGCTTTTTTCAGTTTTTCAGCCAGCAAGAAAACCTATGTTTTATGTTTGTGCCTAAATGGACTGTTGTTTTCCAGGGATAGAAACCCTTCCATTAGTGAAACTGATGGCCAGTTTGAAACTCCCTTTGAAGAAGAAGGGAAGGAGGGGGACTTATTTTAGGTCACTTGACTTTAATAAGATGGAAGGAAGACAGACTTGTATAATATGTCATTTGTATGGTAGATTAATCAAAGATCCTTAGTAACCTTATGTAGGGAGGGTTAAAGGTGAGTTAGACATGCTTTCAAATTCAAGACATTCTTTCTCTGGTCTTGAATTCGAAAGTTTATCTAACTATCCCAGGAATGTAGTTGGTCAGAAATCCTTGCTTCTTGCATAATTGTTGGACCGTCACAGCCCCAAAATCACTCACAGTACCTTTTAAATATGAGTAACAGTATTCCTTCACAAAGTTTGCTTTCTTTCTGAACTTTCATAGATTCATAGACGTTAGGGTCAGAAGGGACCTCAATAGATCATCAAGTCCCACCCTCTGCATAGGCAGGAAAGAGTGCTGGGTCTAGATGACCCCAGCTAGATGCCTATCTAACCTCCTCTTGAAGACCCCTATGGTAGGGGAGAGCACCACCTTCCTTGGGAGCCTGTTCCAGGCCTTGGCCGCTCTAACTGTGAAGAAGTTCTTCCTAATGTCCAGTCTAAATATGCCGTCTGCTAGCTTATGGCCATTATTTCTTGTAACCCCCAGGGGCGCCTTGATGAATAAATACTCACCAATTCCCTTCTGTGCCCCTGTGATGAACTTATAGGCAGCCACAATCAATATAGCCTCTCAATCTTCTCTTGTAAAAGTTGGAAAGGTCCAAGTGCCCCAGTCTCTCCTCATAGGGTTTGGTCTGCAGGCCCTTAACCATACGAGTGGCCCTTCTCTGGACCCTCTCCAGGTTATCTGCATCCCCTGCGTGCGGCACCCAGAATTGCACACAGTACTCCAACTGTGGTCTGACCAGCGCCCAACAGAGGGGAAGTATCACCTCCTTGGACCTATTCATCATGTATCTGCTGATGCACGATAAAGTGCCATTGGCTTTTCTGATGGCTTTGTCACACTGCCGACTCATGTTCATATCTTGGAGTCCACTAGGACTCCAAGATCCCTTTCCACTTCTGTGCCACCCAGCAGGTCATTCCCTAGGTTGTAAGTGTGCTGGACATTTTTCCTCCCTAGG
>JAGPOW010002791.1:31344850-31396707 GCA_030014935.1 Caiman crocodilus
TTCCTGCCGGGCTCTCGCAAATGTGAGCCTTGATAATTTTTTCAAAGATTTTGCCAAGGATGGAGGTGAGACTGACTGGCCTATAGTTGCCTGGGTCCTTCTTCCTTCCCTTCTTGAAAATGGGGACCACGTTGGCCCTTTTCCAGTCCTCTGGGACTTGGCCTGTGCGTCACGAGTGTTCAAATATTCCCACCAGTGGCTCTGCAATGATGTCGGCCAGTGCCTTCAGCACCCTCGGATGGAGCTCATCCGGGCCTGCTGACTTAAAGGCATTGGTTATTTAGAACTTAAGAAATGTAGGAGTTGCTTTGTATTTTGGTATCTTTACTTCAGTGGTCCATTTAGTCCTGTATCCTGGCTCTGGCTCCTGTATTTGGGTTGCTGAGGATCTGAGAGTCAGGCTGTCAAGGAGCTGGAAGCCCATTAGTTGAGGCCCATTCTCAGTCCTTTATTTCTAAAGATAGCAGGGAAGCCAGCAAGGAAGTTTCTGTCGAATGTTGTTGTTATGGGCATTTTTCCCAAGGAACATTTCTAATAGTGCAGCACTCTGCTAGAAAATTTCTAAAAGTCTCTAATCTTACACAAATGTGCTGCTCATTTAAACAGCTATCTATGTGTCCATGTAGAGTGGATGATGGAGGGGGGGGGGGGGAAGCAAGTTATAAGACAAAACATTATATATTAAAAATATTAGTAGTTTTGTGATGTCATTTCATTTGTATTTCTTTATGTTTCACACAGTAGCAGGACCATTGGTTTGTAGGATCTATAAAACCTTTTGAGTGCTAGGGTCTCTATATGCATGTCTGTCATTGGCATAATCAGCAGAGACAAATTGGCTACAGAAGCTAGATGTGGGGGATTTGTTTGTTTCAGGGGGTTTTGTGGAGATTTAGGGTTTCTTTAAACTTCTGGCTGCTCTTCAAAGAAATAGAGGTGCAAAAAGCTTGGTATTTGATGCTTGAAGTTGCTACTTTGTTAGCCTCGTGGAATTTTAGGCACAGCTCAGCTGAATAAGAGTTCAGCTATACACTTTCACTGAATACATATCCAATTTGGATTCTTTTCTAAATGAAAGCCTTCTGTGAACTTGTCAGCAAACAAAACATAAGAAAAATATTTCCAAAGTTTTTTTATATGGGAGGCTTCGATTTTTACTGCAGTTTGCCATTAGACAAAATAAATCTCATAAATGTGTCAAGCTGAATGTTTTCAGTAAGTAACATGAATAACATAAATATCTTTTCATTCACTTCCTCAGGGAGGTATGGGAGCAGCACTGCTCTCTGATCCTGACAAAATTGAGTCTGTAAGTATCCGATTTGGCAGTTTTAAAATTCCATGAAAAATATGATGTTTATGTGTACAGCAATGCCTTTGATACTGGGGTTATTGAAGTTAGGGAAGGTTGTGTGGAAGGCAAATTTGGAAGAATAAGGCATGGGATATGTTTTGTACCTTCAAATGAGAGCCCCACACACCGGTTATCCAGCACTTGTTTTTCTGCACTAGTGCAAGGTCTGTTGTATTGTTGCTTGCTTCCTTTTCAGTTTTTAAACTTGCACCATTTCAGGCTACAATTGGCAGCATTTTTTGGTTGCTGCTAACCCCTATTTGCTGGTCAGAGACCTAATTGAGCTCTGTTAGCTGGACGCTTATCAGACTGCTGTATTTAGGCCCTCACAATAGGATTTTGCACTCTTAAGCTTCCCAAAGCTGAGCAAAGTCCAAGTATTGTCTCTGGAGTATTTAGTACACTCTTCTATTTTACACCCCCTTTGTAAAACTGACATCCTGTATAGATCCTTACTGTTGGTGCTCTTAGATGAAAGCTGAATCAACCAGACGTTCCATTAGTTTAACACACCCTTTTTTGACTTACAGTTCACCTCTTCAGGGACACCTGATGATTATAGTACATAACTTCAGAAGTTTTTCAAATTTCCTAGACGAACTGCTCTTCAGATACCACAAGAAAATAAGATCTTAGACAAAGCAATAAAAAAATACACATTTCTCTGCCTCATTTTGCTAACAACTCTTGAGTGTCAGTCTTTCTAAGGATTCCAGAGTCCATCCTTTCCTATACATGGCTTTTCTTTAGAGTTACAGAGTATAAGCAGACCTCTCATTTCTGCCAGGAGAAAAGCCTTTTGTCCTGAAATCCTACAGACATACCAGCTCACTATCCTGCTTCTCGTTTGTCCCAGCTTTGGGTTCAGATGAGTCAAGACATCCTCAAATGAAATGGTGGTGTTCAAATTTCTGAACATGTTCAAGATAATAAGATTTATATATGCTTTCTGTGACCTTGTTCACCACCCCCTTTGCTTAGATACTGAGGACCCTTGTTAAAGGAATTAGTAAACCAGTGACCTGCAAAATCCGAATTCTGCCCTTGGTAAGACCATTTTATTATATTTTGAAAGTTGTATTTTATTATTATTTAGAAATGTTTTATTTCATACAGGATTTAAAACTGGTTAAAATACTTTACAATGTAATGTGAGTAATGGTGAATCCAAGTCCCTAGCTCACAGGCAGCATACTACTCATGAGAACCTCCCTCTCTTCCCTTCCTTCAGTTCTACCAAACTCCACAACATTGCTCTTAGCACCAAGGGAAAAAGTTCAAATTGAATTCAGTATGCTGTTTTCAAATAGGGGAAATAGCACCTTTGGTGCAATGTTCTTGTTTACAAGTGGCAACGTTCCCAGTGAACTTATGCAAACTGCACAGGTGAATGTAAAAAACATGCTTAAATCAAAGTAATTGTCCACATGTGGCATTTTGGCCGGTGAATTCCACGTATGGAAAAACAAAACAAAAGTGGTATTTCATTTTTCAGAAGTGTCTGATTTTTTTTTTTTTAATTAGAAATGAAAACCAAAGCCTTAAAGTTTGATTCGCTAAACTTTGAGGTTATTGGAATTCAAAATTTTGATTCACGCTATTTCTACAATATCAGTTTCACTGTTTAAATCAACCACAGCAAAATACATTTCTCCTATATTTTGGATATGTTGCATTACCTGAATCATAATCTATATCATCAGATAGGTCCTTCTCCTGGGAATTGAGTGAACTGTCACTTTTCATTAAGACCTTGTACGTTTCTAAAGATGGTGAAACAATAATAACTATTTTTCAAAAATTGGGGGTTTTTTTAATCAAGTTATTTGAAGCCAAATTATTCGGCTCTTACTAATAATTTGAAATAGATTACTCTTACATCAGCACAATTGTTCATGGAGTGCTGCTTAGTGTTAGGATTATAGAATGCAGCTGTATCAAAGGTATTATAGTGAAGCATTCTCTAATTCTGTATTGACTAGGTGATATATAGTATATAGCTATATATATATAGCTGTAGTGAGGGCCCTTTTTGTTTTAGATTTCAGCACTATTTATGTGAGAGAACATATTAATGAGGCCATGAGGAACCTCCAAATTGAAATAACATGTTTTCTATCACTTTTTCCCAGCTTGAAGACACAGTAAACCTTGCAAAAAGGATAGAAAAGACTGGTGTTGCTGCTATTGCAGTCCATGGAAGGTAAATATGTTTTAGTGAAGAACGCACACACCAACTGCTGAAGCTTCCTTAGCCTGACAAAGGGTTTTTGAACCCAAAAGCTTGCTTAATAACTATTCTCCAACCATTTGGGTTGGTCTAATTAAAGATATCAAATTCACCCAAGGACTTCTGCCTTAGTGAAGAAAGACACTTTTAATATTACTTATTAAGAAGTAGAACTCAATAAGATACAGCCAGTGGTCAATCTGCTGCTAGCATGTACTTCTGACTGAAGTAAGAGGTATTAAATAATCAGTACCTTAGAAATCAGGTTACTGAATCAGGTCTAAATGTGGTTGTAAGAATTTTACTTCATGCTACTATGTTTTTATAATTTTAGTTTCATAGACAAAATAAGACCAGCTCCTAACAGAAAGCAATTAACAGTTTACTGATGTTTTTAATCTGAAGAACTAGCTGTATATAGCTGTAACCCCAGACAATTTCTATAAGGAATTACAATAGCAGTAAAGTGTTTGGAATGACAGAATTCTTCCTCTATTTATAGCTTTATACCATGCATGACAGTATAAACTGCAGGTAATGTTTGCTAAGAGTTGACATGCACACAACTTCCACCAAAAATCTTTGATCTTTTCTTTTTTTTCTTTATTGAAAAGGAAGAAGGAGGAGAGGCCTCAACATCCTGTCCACTGTGATATGATTAAAGCCATCTCTGAGGCAGTCTCTGTTCCAGTTATAGCTAAGTAAGTTGGACTAGTTAGTCATTTTAAGGTATCTGAATCTAGCAAGTCACATTTCCAGCAACTTACAAGCAAAAATTAAGTGGAGAAAATGTAAGATAAGGTATATAGGGACCTATATAGCTATGGCTCTAAGTAGTCTGTGGTGGTGGACTTCCAACGCTGGACTTCTGAAATAGTATTTATTGTAACTGGTTTGGAGTTCACAAATAGCTCCTTAACTATGTTTCAAATGCTACTGCTGTCATGTCACAGCCTTGCACTTGATGGTTCTCTCCTTGGTAGCCCTTTTGCGCATGGTGGCACGAGTTAAGTTATTGCAAACTTTAACATGAAGAAATGGCATCCAGAATAAACTGACCTAGTTTTCAGCAGCATGTGGATGTCCTAAACCAGGGTGGTGCAAAGTAAAGGTTACTGTGAAGGCTATAATTGCAAAATAGAGTTTCCAGCAACCTACAGTGCATGCATACTTTGATTGAGACCTTTCCTGATCTGTTACATTCCTCGGTTGCCCAGATTAAAAAAAAATGTGTAATCATTTTTCATAGTTTTTATACATCAGACATAAACATCAAGTTGTATGAGTGCTTCCCCTTCTGTCTGTAGGAGATATGTGCAATTAGAAAACAAACATGCCAAAAATCCATTGTTGGGTGGGGGGGAAGGTTTCTAATCAATCAACACATCATTTCAGCTCTTTTCTCAATGCAAGGCTTCTACGTAGAGAAATAAACAGTTAAATCCTGTTTTGTTAACCATGTTTTTTAAAAAAGAATATGCTATAGGTTGATTTTGTTGTATATATTAATTCCTTCCAATAGAAGATTGTGTCTATAGTGCATTTTCTTTTCTGATGGTCAAATAAATATGACCTTACAACTTTGAATGCAGTATATCAAACCTATGTTGGAAAACAGTTTTATTGTAAACTTAACAGGTCAGTTTTTTTGAGATACCCCTTGACCTTTTAACCATGGCTAATAAACAACTGAATCTGCAAAGAATGAGTGTGCAAGAGGAAAAAGAAAAAGGCAATAAAGCTGTTTTCAAATTTGGCTTCTGAAAATGGAATGTTCATATATACTGTTCATAAGGGTAGTAAAATGAAGTACTGATTTTTGTTTTGTCATCTCTTAAGTGGGGAGAATCTCATTTTAAACAGTCATCACAGCTTTTTGGTGGACCATATGACACAATGTCCTCAGCCAGCTTTCCAATTTCTATCATAAAGCCTCCATCTGAGCTGGTATTTTGTTGGCAGTATCATCAAGCACGTAATGACTGAGACCATGTCTGTGTAGAAAAGGTTTATCAATTATATAGCGGTAGTTATGCAGACCCATGACAGTCTCTTACTCTGATATGTGAGTGCCTTTTTCCTTAGAGCTTTCCCAAGGCAACACAAGCTTAAGTGAAATAAAAGCACTTTTAAGCTAGAGTAAAAGTGTGCCCAAAGTTGCATGAGGTATGTCACATGTTTGTACCTGTATAATTTTCTCAATTTAAATTCATGCCTTATGTTATAACAATAAATTCTTGAAAGTAACCTGTGCTTCCCTCTGGAGCCCTGCCAGACCAGGGCTGAGGGAGATTGACAAGATGGTGAGCAGAGTTTGCAGTATCTCTGCCTGGGTTGTATGTTTTCCATTGAATATGTACAAGGATGAATTTTCCAGATACAGCTCTTGGCACCAACACTAACTTTGAATTTGTTTAAAAAAGAGGCCCATCTGTGGCCATTAGACATGTTCTTTTTTCTGATAACAAAGCACTGTAATGAAAAGATATGCCAGATGCTTGGCAGCATTTGTTACTTGTTGTACAAATAATTCAGTAATTAAGCCCAAAAGGCTCCTTACTTGAGTTTTTAGTCCTCATATAATGGCTTTCAGTATGCCTGCTTTAAAGTCGGTGAACATGTTGGACCTCTACACCAGTGGTTCTCAACTTTTTGAGACTCGAGACAGCTCCACAACTTTTTCAGAATTTGATGGTGTGGCAGGCCATAGGGGGTGCTCCTGCATTGAACCACTCACCTCACTGCACCTGAACACCTTCCAAGTTCTGTGTGCCTGCCTGGGGGCACCTCACAGCCAGCCAGCCCCCTTCCTGGAGCACACCCGCAAGCCTGGGAGTAACACTGCCACCACCCAGAGTCTGGACTGATCTTGGAACTGCACCCTCTGGGAAACACTGGCCTAGTAGTCCTTGAGGGTACTTGACCCGCTGCAAGAACCTGGGGTGCTTCCCTCTGTCTGAAGCATAAATAGTGATCTCCCTTAGTCAGCTGAACCAAGGGGACCCCAAGACAATCTAGACCCTCTCGCAGTAAGTCTCCCCTGCTAGATACAAAGGAAAACTTCATTGGTTACAAGGAGTAGGTTTGGAATATAGGGTACAGGGTGGAGCAATATCAGAGAAATACCTTTAGAGCAAACAGTGGCATGGTAGTTTGATTATGTATCTGTGTTACTGCAAGCTGTATATCTAGTTAGTTCTCAAGTAGCTTACTAACAAGTATCATCCAGAGGCAGGTGAAGATTCCCTTTGGAGGCGAGCAGTTCATTGAGCATGAGTTTCAAGAGAGAGAGAGAGTTTCAGGTGGTCCCGCTTCTCTCTGAGTTCTCATCATGGCTACTGCCCCTTCTGAGCGGTCCTTCACTTATAGCCCTTATGACCTCATTTACCTGATCCAGTGAAGGCCAGCAACTGTTGGCTGCCAGCCAACCAATCTGAAATGCATCACCAGTTGCTGGGTAGACTGGCAGAGTCTTTGGCCCCCTCCCAGTCACGTTGACATTGCTCAGAACAATAGGGAGTCTAAGCCCCCCCACCCGGGTATATGATGCCAGTCACTAGGGCAGAGAAAGCAGGTTTCCACCCTCCCTCAGGAATGTATCCAGCTCAGGTTACACCTCAGGGTTACCTGAAGCAGATAGGACCAGAGGAGTCTTCCCTCTGCAGTGACCACAGTAACTAAATTGTCATTAGAGTTTGAGGCGAGACAAAGATGGTATTCTGCCACAGGCCCAATTTGAAAATACTAATGTAAATATCATATAAAATATAATGTTATTAATTAGCCTGTTAGTAATTGATTAGATAATTTTAATTATATTCTGTTCACCCCACTACCACATCCAGGTGAAACTGCTGAATGCCTCTTCCAGAACCATATCAGGAAATGGCTACAGCAGGAATGTGCACTCTTGCCAGAGTCCTTCCCAGCCCAGTGCTGCACAATGTCTCCCAGAAACAGGTGCATGAGGCAGGTAGAATTGTTCTGTTTCAGGAGGCACATTGAAGCCAAATGGAGAGGCAGATGCAGGAGAAAGCCATGCCTGCCTGAACATTATGTGGGCAAGCACACAAGTTCTCCTGTAGCTCTTCCCATTTCTGCTTCTGTTTGCCTTCTGAAAATGGAGGCATGGAGCGGTAACATCCCATAGCAGCAGCCTGGAGATAAATGTTGTTGTCGTCATGTAGCATAGATGCTCTGTGTGCCTCTGTTTTCAGGAGGCATGTTGGAGATGTACTGTGAAGAACTACAACAGAAGCAGTTCACCTGCCTGTATAATAATGTCATGCCAGGCAGGAGCTGCTTCTCACTCCTAAAAACAGGGGCAGTTTCATCCCACAGTGGCACTGCTGACCACGCAGCACCTTTGGCATGTTCTTATGGCATCCCAATTGATAATCACTGTGCTAGACCCTAAGTATATCCTAGGAACAAACTGTATCAGAAACAGAGGTAACAAAAGTATATCAGAAACATAGGTCTTCATCATAACTCTATTAACATTGAAATACATTGTCCTCTACACCTCTTAAACATAATTTGTGGTGTCACATTAATAGTTGCAGATCTTAACAATGATGTTCCTTTTCAGTGGAGGATCTTATGACTTCATCAAAGAATATACTGATATTGAAACCTTCCAGCAAACAACAGCGGCATCATCAGTAATGATAGCTCGAGCTGCCATGTGGAATCCATCTATTTTCAGAAAAGAGGGTCTTTGCCCCTTGAAGGAAGTCATGCAAGAATACATAAAATATGCAAGTATTGGGAGACTTCTACTTAACATTGCTTAGAGATGTTAAGTAATGGATTATGCTGAGTGCTTTAAATTTCTTGTTGCATTTCAATGAATAGAACTTCTGTATTTTTGCCCAATGTGCAAAACGGAATAATTACAAATTAGTTTTTCAAATTCTTATTCTGAAGACAGTTTTCTTTTGAATACAACTTTTTGTTTGCCTGTGTGCACTATATACCAGGCGCATTGCTCAAGAGGACTTCTGCAGAGCTATTACCATGGGCCCCTCTAGGCACTGAGGTAAAGGTGTGATAGGATGTAATGCATGATCCACACAGTTGTGCCTCCTGCCATGGCATGGCACAATTGTGGCACAGATCCTATTGTGCCTTATTGCCAGTGAAGGGGGAACCCAGGATCATGATCCTGAGCTTCCCCTGCATGAGCTCCCACTGCTGCAAGCCTTGTAGCTGTTTAGACTCCCATCTGTGGCAGCAGCCCACAGGCTGCTGTAGATAGGAGTCTTGTCAGCTGACAAGTACCCTATTCACAGCAGCCCATGGGACAGTGCTGTGGCTAGGAATACCTTCAGCTCCAGGACTCCCAGCCACTACAGCACATGGTGTACACCCACAGCTGAGAGCTCCATCAGCTGACAGGGCTTCCAGCCACAGGGGCACAGCTGTGCTACATGTGCATATTAAAGTTGGATAGAAACCATCTACAAAGTGCGTACATATTTTCCAGCTCTAGCTTTATAGCTGTGTGAACCTTTTAGGGCATGATAGTTAATTTGCACATGTAGCTGGTCTAAATCACGCAACTAGGTAAATGTGTAATACATGTAACATGTAGAGGCAGCCCATGAGTGCCAAAGCTGTGCTGTTATAACAGTGAAAGTCCTGGTAATACTGAATGAAGCTGAGAGAGAATAGAAAGATGAATTCTGTCCAGGTAGTTGTTCAGAGAAAACTGTTCTCAAATTCTTTGTTTATTTAAAATAACTTCAAAGTACTCTAGAGAGCTAGTGTCCTATTACAGAAAATATAAAGCTGTTTCTCTAATTTTTGAAAAAAAAATTAAAGAGGGAAAAGTGGTCAGTAAAAATAATATTACACCATCACATAGTTTGGTTTATAAGATATCTAGCATGTAATATTTATGGATAGAAGTAAAACAGATTAAATTAATTTGACCTTGGGGAATTTAATAGTGCTGGTTTTTTTTCCTAGTTTAAATGTTTTAAATCATCGCAAAAACAAATTACTTTGGCATTGTTTAGAACAAACAAATTACTTTCTTAAAAAAAACACGAAAAGTTCAACATAAACCAGTTAAAAATCTAAAATGTGTCTTCATCACTAAAATAAAAAAATATTTTAGTTCCTGTAAAATATGTGCCAAAAATCATCCCTGCACATATTTCCATTGTGATCAGATTTATATCAGAGGTGAATTTGGCGCAGTCTGTTGTCTTTTCTTTGTTACAGTTATTAAGTAGCAGTGTTCCTAGAGTGATAATTGTAAAACAGATGGTATCTTGAACAATGACTTGTGTCCTGATAAGGCAAAATGTTTGTGCACATGAGTAATGCCAATAACTTCAGTAAGACTATTTACATAAGTATTTTACTGGATCAGAACCTTTGCTCATAAGATATTATATGCATTAAGTGCAAAGATTTACTTATTTTTATGCCAGTCCTCCTCCCTGAAACCTGTACAGCTCTGACCTACTTAAAACATGAAGGGGAAAATCAAAGAATGCCTAATGAAAAAATCAAGTTAGTCAAACTTTCCATGTAAAATGTATCCATTTTAGTAGTAAATAAGCAACTTGTTGTAAACTACTTTCTTGTCTCCTTCACAAGCATGTAAGTAATCACTGCATTTCAGTTTGAACTTCTTTTCCTGAAAAAAACTAACAGAATATTCCTGGACTATGTTAACAGATACAAATACATTACTGAGCTGGCATTGGTATCCTCCTGGGAACTGTCTGAACTCTACTGCATATTCCATAATCCATTTAGAAATTCGGCAAGAAGTGTGTCAATGAATATTTATTAGATATAATGTTTATTTTGGTGTATTTCATAAATTACTTGTCTCTTTCTTTCAGGCAGTGAGATATGATAATTACTACACCAACACAAAATATTGCCTGTGTCAAATGTTAAGAGAACAGTTAGAAACTACCCAAGGAAAGAAGCTGCATGCTGCACAGTCTACTCAAGAAATCTGGTAAGCTTTCTTGAGACCAACAGTCTGTCTCCAGCTATGACTAGCATTTCAGTGTTTCAAAGCAACATGCAAGAAATTATCCTAGATATAGGATAATTTGCTGCCCATGTTAGTTCTTCTCCTAAGACCCACAGAGATTGGCTTAACCCGTGAAACATTCTACATGTTTCACTGGCTAATACATTGAGAGGCATTTACTTCACTGAATCGCATGTTTTAATCCAAGGATCGTAGGTCCACAAACTGTTTGGGTTTGGTAGCATGAAAAATGGCTCCAAAGTGGAGGCTTATACACTACATGTTGTTTTTTTCCAGTGGTTTATAAATTACTGTATAAAAACATAATTTGCACCAAAAAACTGCATTCTACTCATCTTTGATTTTAATGAGCAGAATGAACTATAAAGCCAGTAATAATATTCCTTTGCACATTTACAACATAAAAAGATCACCTAAAGGGTTTTTGTTTTGTTTTTTTAAATCACGCTGATTTTTCACCTGAAACACTAGGTCATGATAACACTCTTTGGCTAGGAGACTCTGTTAATTGGAAACAATTTTGACAACATATTTTTATATATTAGCTTTGGTAAAACTTTCATTGAGAGCATTTCCTAAATCAAGGAAGGAATTTCTGGTCGTAGGGGGTTGAGAGGGATACTAGCGTATCCTGGTGATCAGAAGGTTGGAAACTCAAGTTCGAGCTCATACTTTGAATCACAGTATGAACTTGGAACACTGTATCTGAAAGCTCTGGGAATGGTCAGTGCCTCACTTTTGGCAGCACACATAAATACTTTTTGTAAAATGAAGACTTGGTTGTAAATACTTTGTTTTATATACTTGGCTTGCCAGTATAGGCACCTCCTTATTTGAACATAATCAGTTGTTGATAGTTTCTCCTCTCCTTTTTTTGGCAATCCCTTACAGTCAAGGATGATTGTCTTCTATGAATGTCTTATTTGTGAGTCTGAAGATGGCTGATAAAGCCAATATGGGATCAACACTCTGTTGCAACTTGGGCACTTGTTTCTGTGTGGGGTGGGTGGCTCTGAATTCTTGATTTGGTCCGCAACATGCTGTTCCTCGCTCCCACTTTTCTGTCTCTTGTTGTCATTGTAATGTTTCAGAGTACTCAGATCTTTGCAGGAGACTCTTCCTCCATTTGGGTGGTCCTGGACAATAGTCTCAATATCAGTTTTTGATAGTTTAGTGCTATGCCCTATTGAAACTGTGAGCCATGAATGGAAGAAGGGACTATTATGCATGTAAAAAGAAATTGTCCAGGAATTAGTTTCATAGCTGGTTCTTCCAGCCAGTGTATTTGAACTGTTATCTCCTCAAAACAGAAGAACATACAGTTCTCATTTGAGTAAATATCTTTCTCTGTAGCTAATATTGTTTAATACTGCTACCAAGTGACAGTGGTGATAAACTGCAGCCATGGAAATTTTTATCTTGATGCAAGGCTGTCATTCCCATTGAGTGCTAGAGGATATGCTAATATATTTGTGCCAGAAAAAAGTTTTACACGGCTCAGCCTATAATTATTTCCTAGTTAATTTTACGGAGCTTTGTCTCCAGTATTATTCACCTGTGATGTAATTTTACTCCTGCATCAGCAAGGGCCATAGTAGAGAATACAGGACTTTTTTTACTTCTGGATTGCCTAGCCCCATGGTGAGCAGCATTTATATGACAAACTGGTTAAAAAAAATAAACCTCAGGTTTATTTACAATATATTCATTGACTACCTTTTTTGCTACTGGTAGCTCTGTGGATCTGATCGGCGCTAGCTATCTCTACTGGTTTTCTCCTGATTTCATGCCTCATTGGGATTGTAAACTGAATTGAGATTGCAGAATCTGTGTTTTTGATGGCTTCTACCTTGATTTTCAGAAGCCAGCTTGAGGCTGTGGGGCAAACTGAGAGGATTATTTACTTTTTTCCTTATAAAGTGAGCAAATTTTGTATGAAGTCACAGAGAAAAAAGTATTTTAGACCCCTGTAACTATCTGTGTCACTTGGTGGAATTTTACTGTCCCTTAACATAATTTTCTAAGTAAATACAACTCAAGAAAAAAAAAGTATTTCTACTAATTAGATATGGAAGTTTTTATGTTGAACTCTAACAATGCTAACTTTTTTTTTTTTTAATAGCGAAGTCTTTGAAATGAATGGTTTCTATAAAGAAACTACAGCCGCTCTGGAAACTAAGAAGGTATCATTAGAAACTAAAACACAAGATGAAGGGGATCAGGTAGAAGACACAGATGTAATAAAAATGGCTGTTCGGTTTGACAAGTAAGCATGCAAATTTTATCATTCATTACCTTTTCTGACATTTCCTTTACTTTTGTATCTGGTTTTGCTAGCTGATAGAATTTTCCCCACTGTATCATTCAGGAAGTTGACTGTTCAGATATTACACTAGTTACTGGATAGGTTTTGTACAGAGAGGCACTTCATGCAGCATTTGATTAAATCAACATCTTCATCATTTTTCTCACATCAGTTAGTTTCTAAGTCAGACAGTATCAATGATCCCTATTCTGGCCTTACTTTCCCCAGTTTTTAATTAAATAACACAAAATCTTGAGTTACAGTAAGGTCTAAGTGCATGTATGCCAAAAAAAACCTGATAAAACTTTGTTATGTTTTTAAAACTTTATAGAGTGAGATTTAATAAAGCCATGTTATAGTTTTCTAATATTTATATTGTACTCTATAAGGAAGGTCCTGCAGGAGTGTATGGTATACGCAGTAGAAACCAGTCTCAGAGTCTCCTCCCCTGCCCTCCCCCCCAAGAAAGCAGGTTTTTATAAGAAATCATTTAAGCCACCACTAAAGAAAGTTTAAGAAAGATATGTATCTACTTTTCAGTTAGCACCATTTTGTTGATCTCTTTCTTACACCAAGTGAACAGGAAGATGGGGAAGAAGGACTTCTCTGGGAAATAATAGTTAATGTTATTTTAGATACCATTTAAAATGTATTATTGGAGCAGACTTCTGAGAAAGAAATGGAGGGCTTATCACTTAGAAGTTTTCAAATTAAAAAGAAAATTAAAAACTAGTAAAAAAAAAAAATGAATAAATTACAGTCCTATATGTATAAAATTAGCTGTGTACCTTAATATACGTCTGGCAGAAGGCAGGGTAGAGAGACACCTTAAAGACTAGCTCAGGGGTGCTCAACACTCCCCACCCCCAGCCTGAGAAGCCATGTAATCTGGACCATGGGGCTTCTCCTGGGTCTGAAAATGTGGTAGCTGATGGGCTTATCCTGGTGTGTGGGGCCAGGCAGTGGTAGTGCAGGGCCTGAATCTGGCGCGCAGACTGGCCCTGTACCACTCATCCAGCCCATTGGGAAGAAGAGAGAGTATCACTGGACTAGCTGAATAGTCTATAAGGTGTATCTCTACCCTGCCTTCTACCAGACTTCAGATTAACACAGCTAACTATCTCTGACAATTTGTGTATTCTACTTATGCAAACCCATGCAATATGCATGAGAGAATTCTGTATTTCAGTATGGTAGGATACCTTTGTGTTTCAGTTTTTTCTTTGCCTCTCTAGGCGAGAGTATCCACCACAGATTACACCGAAAATGTATCTCTTGGAGTGGTGTAGGAAAGAGAAGCACCCTCAACCTGTTTATGAAACTGTGAGTTCCTGCATTTCTCCCCCCAAAGTCCATGCCAGTTCTTTAGACTATAAATTATGCCATGGTGTCTTGAGACTCTCAGAAAAGTGGGTTAACTGATTTGAAATAAAACAAGATGTTTATTAAAAATTACTCTTACACTGTGGTTGTTTTGATACTGTTCCTACACAGCATGTATGCATGATGATTAGCATGACATCCGCAGAAGTTATGGGTGTATTTCTGCGGCGTAGAATTGTGTGTCTTTAGGCTTGAAATTTAACTTCTTTTTAACTTCAAGTGATAAAGTATCTTATTTGTGTTCCTATATTGAATAAATGGGTCACTTGACAATCATGAGAGTGCAGAGTTATTTAGTTTGGGTAGATACCTGGCAAGCTTCTCCCATGAAATTCCATCAGCATTGTTCAGTTGTTCTCTGCAGATCCCTCCCATTGCTGTGTCAGTCTTGACTACTTAGAAGAAAAATGCCAAGTGTGCAGTAGGTCTATGACAAGTACAATTAGGGCTTTTGATAAGCTTTATTAATTATACTTCACAGAGCTTACTTATGGAATTCAAGGAGCCTTAGACAAAAAAGATGAACTCCAGTTCAGTGGGTCCTAAGGACCGTGTCTAGATCATAAGCACTTTTAAGTGCACACACAACAGCATATTAAAGATTATAATTTTGTGATGGTACTGCAGAGATAAGCTAGATAAGAACAATTGTTAGGTTCCTGTATGGCCATTTTGGAAGCATCTGCAGTTTGGACAGGTTATTCTTTGAATGTCTTGAACATGTAAGGGAAATTTGTAGCTTAGAATTGTAATATTTTATTTGTTTTTAGTGTAAAGACAGGACTAATAAGGAATCTTGATGATATTTCTCATTTTATAATTCGTAGTAGTTTCTGTCAACTGGCTTCTTTAATTCTTTTTATTCTCTAGGTTCAAAGACAGCTAGATAAATTATTCTGTTCAGTTGTCACAGTAGCTGAGCAAAAATACAGATCAATTTTATGGTAAGTCACCTATGATATATTTTGCAACTAGACTTTAATAAAATTATAAAATTTGTAAATTTAGTAAAATTATTTCTATGGCATACTCTTGTACATTTAATACACAAGAGTGATATGCAAGAATGTGACGTGCTTGCGCACTTAGACCTGGCAAAGAAAGAATACTAAGCTTAATCTTAGAGCTGCCTCTGAGAGGGGGAAAACCTTTGAAATTTTTCAGAACAATAGGATGAGAGACCTGTGCCAAAGAGAAGTAAGTCCCACAGTTGAGAGCTCTTCAGAGTCAGAGGCATCTTCTCCAGTGGAGAAATCTTAGGAGGTGAATATTATATTAGCATAGAGGTATATCATAATTGTCCACAAGGTGGTCTGCGGCAGAGACTTGTAATGCTGAGTATTTTAAATTGTGCAGCTGGAAAAAACCTATATTCTTAGGGCTAAGAGCTTTTCATGGAGAGAGCTTTCTCAGTGATACTATGCTTCTTAATCCTACTTGCTACCATCATAAAACCCCTCAGTACACAGAATATATAAGGGAAGAAAGATCATCTTTCAAACAGTGAGTTCTGCCTAGCAGCAAAACTTCCCTTTTTTGGGGCTGAGGACAAGAATATCATCCAGTTGGCAACAACATCCATCACACATTTGCCCTAGAGCACTTAATGATCTATAGAGCAAAAGAGCTGTGCCCTAGCAGCATTCTTATAATCTCTATCTAATATTTAGTGATATATAGTGCTCTGTACATCAGATTTGGTTACTTTGTAATTGCATTCATTTTATTAAACAGATTTGCTAAAATATTGGTTTGTTACAGTATATGAGAGAGAAAATAAATTGTAGATATACTGTAATTAAATCAATTGATTCTAAAATACCTTTACATTTGCATTGTTAGTCCTCTGTTTCACTACATTTGCTGTACATGGTGTGAGATCTATGCACACTTTTCTGTGAAATTACTAAAGATCTTCTGCACACTCATTTCTTCTCACTTGGAAGCCAGGAGGAGCTCTCTAATTGGGAAGTAGATTTTTCAAAATTCAGGGGGTGCTAGATTGAACAGTAAATTTGGAACTGATATAAGAGTATTTACAAATTCATAATCTCTTGGAGTTATTCTGCTGTCTCTGAATATTATGAATACCTGCAATAATCTAGTGAAATAAAAAAAACAAAGTTTAAAAGCACCAATGTAGCAACCTTAAAAAATGTTCTCTCTCCCAAGACTATTTAAAACAAACAAATAATAAATGTGTGTGAGGTTTGAACTAATACCCAGATTAATTTATTGGACAGTGAGACTGAATCTGAAACTCCAGTGTTATAAAATTTTTAACAAATAAAACAGTTTTCATCCATGTAACATTTGATGCACCTTGATGAGCAAGCATTATGCTCATTCTATAAATACATTCAAGCCAAAGACCATCTAACTTGCTTTTTTGGAAATCATGCAGTGAATCAGTATCTGCATCAACAGTGCTGTGCTATTCCACAGTAATATTCGGTATAATTTTATATAAATTCTAGAAATCCCTAGAGTTTGTTTCAGACATTTCTGTCTAGGATTGCACCTGGTAAATTGTAAATCTAAGTTCAAGCATTAGACATTAAAAAGGGATAGATATAGGCAACAGACATCAGATTATTTTGTTATTGTTCTTACAGCACTCTGATTGTCAGTCGGCATGAGAGACATTCCATGCTCAACTGAAGAAAAGATTTGAGAAGTGAGCCTTTTAACTTGTGAAGTTTCAAGACTTATATAACACCCAGTTCCAGAACCTCATTGGGGGCTTTCGGTCCAGATTGAGTTCTGTCTACTTTTTATGTTGACTTCATTGGACTTGTATTCATTCAGGGGATGAATTTAGACCTGGGTATCTTTCCATAAAGGGGTCCTTTAAAATTGTCTGGGTTTTAGTTCAGATTTGTAATGTTAGTGTTAGTTTAACTGAGGACTACAACATTTGTCCCAAAATCCCATTGGCTTCCTACCTTCTGAGAGAGATCGCTTTGACTGACAGATTTGGTCCAATATTCTTAGAAAACATTTTCCTGTTTAAAATGGCATGTGAACCCTGCTAGCTGAGGAAACCCGAGTATACCTTTGAAACTGAACTTTTTTGTTCTCTACCTATCAGACTGCCAGAAAGATCCCACTCTGTTGTTTCACTGTGTTGCATCAGACTCAAGAAATTTGTTCAGGCAGGCAGTGTTATGTTTGGCAGTATTCGGGTTTCAGTTCTGCTTTTACCTGTGCTCTGTTCTGCTCTTCAGGGACAAGTCAAAGAAGTTGGCAGAACAGGCTGCAGCTATTGTCTGCCTAAGGACACTGGGTCTCCCAGAGGGGAAGTTGGATGAGGGAGAAAACCACCTGATTAAAAAACGCAAGAGGGAAGACCACGATCTCATGAACAACAGAGAACATGGAGACGAATTTATTGAGAATGCATGTAAGAAAGTTAATTTAATTGAAGGAACTTCAGACTCCAGCACTCTTGAAATGGTACAATGAAAGCAGCATGAACAACAGACATTCCACAACTATGCAGCTCCTGATTCATTCTTTTTTTGCACAGCCTGCTGTTATGTTCTGTCTGCACTCTGTCAGAGACAGATAAGCTGCCCAATTGTGAAAACCTACTGTATAGGGACATGTTTACTTTTTTTTCTTTGCTTCTTTTGATGCCTTTCAAATGCAATAAATTAGCAACCTGGATTTTAAAAGAAAAGGACAAGGAGACTGTCCCATGATGAGCTTCTTTCTACAGTAAATATTTTTTATTTAGTTGGAGTGGATTTGTTTAAAATATTTTATGTAGACTCATGATAAACTAACAGAATGGTTCAGACTGCATTACCCATGATCTACAGATAGAGTCAATTATAGAAGTACAGTGGTGCAGTAACAAACATTTAACTGAATAGATTTGCTTTTAGTAAATTAAATTACATTGGTACTCCCATTGAACTTCATATGTGGTTTGCAGTCTTGTATTATTATCGTAAATTAACTGAGCCCCTCCCCCCCCCCCTTTTTTGAAGGGAAAATGTTGTAAAATACAATACCAAACTTGAAAATATAATTGCATTATTTTATCAGGTTTTACTTTTTTTCCCTGAAAATGACAAGTGAAACAAATTACCATCTTTCCTTGAACTTCAACATAGGATTTTTTTTTCACTCTGGCTGTTAAAGTGTGTCTTTTGTCCCAAAATAGTGACCTAGTTGCTTCTGCATTTAGCAGGTAGTGTTCATGGCCCTAATCAGCAAGAATCTCCTCTTCATCTGGCAGTGTAATGTCCCATTAAGAGACAACAGTTACATTCTGTCCTTGAAGGGATGATACACATCCAGAGTGGCTTCAATTGCACAACCTGGAATTGTGCTTGTTTGGCTTATGCTCCAAGATGAGATTCTTAGTACACTAAAATAAAATGCAGGATTTGAGACTGTTAACACTTTGTTGGAGTTTGGGCATATTTCTCTAACATGGAAGGATACCTTACAAGTGGTCAGCTCTTGCTGGAAAATATCTGTAACAAACCTACTGCAGTGTATCCATAACCCCTACATTCTTTTGTATGAAGAACATTCAAAGCAACTTTTGCCATTTATGTAGTACATCTAAATAGCCCTTCTATTTAAAAATAAAATAGTTAATTTTAAATGAAGTGCCATCTGCACTAAACCATTGTTTTCTAATAGAATAGAAATATTCTACTTAGATAATGTTTGGACTTTTTTAATTAAAAAAAATGTGTGTGTATGCATATTTATGGCTGCTATTTAAATTGCTAAATATTTTTAATAAACCCACATAGTTTGCATTTAATGGAAAACAATTATAATTTGTTTCTCGCTTATTTTTCAGACTGCAGTAAAAACAAGTTTAAAACTTCCTTTCAGTATTGTACGCTCCAATTGCATATAATAGTTTTAATCACAGATCGAAATTACTTCCTTCCAAGCAGCAATAAAATGTACAACCTCCAGGAATAACCATTCTTCTATTGAGATTACTTTCTTAGCTGAAGTTTCCATCAAGACTATTTCAAGACAATCATCAGTTTCTCTGGGTGCTCCTGATAGAGTACAGGTTTCAGCACCCAAGCAATACAAACTGTCTGTAATCTGTCTCTGATGGCAAGGTCCAATTTTAACTGTAGTCGCAGTTAAGAGGAATGGTATAACTAATACACCTTAGAAATGAATTGGCTTGATGCTTCTTCTGAGCATTTGCCACCTTCACTGAGGGCTGGTCTACACGTGAAAGTAATAGGACACAATAAACTCCAGCATATATTGAGCAGGAATTTATTGCTCTCAGGCACCATGTTTACATGTGTGCCTGGGACCGCAGCATGTTGAGCCCGGTCAGAGCAGCCCCATCTGTCAGGGGCCCAGGGAGTCAGCCTGGAGCTACTCTGAGCCAGCTCAACATGCTTCAGAGTGGCTGGCTGGGGCACAAGGGTGCTCCAGTATGGGGCTAGCCAGCAGGCAGCCCCTACGCTGAAGCACCCTTGTGCCCCAGCCAGCCCTGTCAGCATCTACATGTGTGTTGCTGTGCACTATATAACACTGTCACAGAACAGTGCTTGTGTTTACAAGTGCTAACGTATGGTGCAATTAATTAGTTTCCTGCAGCCTAATAGGGCCGCATTTGTAGACACTGAGACTTTACCGCAAAGCCAATTGGGCAGCTCCACAGTAAACATCTCTTGTAAATGCTCCCAGATTCTCTCCATTACTCAGCAGTTTTCTGGCAAAATACTCATGGTGTATGCTTCCCCAGGAGAGGTTGGCTCATGCAAATTATACTGTAAGAGAGTGGATAAATTATCTCTAAAGTCCAACTAAAGATCCAGTTACCCAATTATTCTAGTTAAAAATTAAAGGTCACACAGAATTATGCCATATCTCTAGATGACAACAAGGCCTGGCTATAGAGACCAGCTTTCAATCAACCACACTTCACTTCAACCTTTTCACAGTCAATTGGTATTCAACACTATTTGATATTCATTAGGGATGTGCAAAGCAGGCCCCATTTGATTCGGATTCGGCCCGAATTTGGATTACTGTCCCTGATTTGATTTGGCTGAATCTGAATCTGAAGATTTGATGCCAATTGGAGAATCAGCGATTTGGCCATGGGCGCAGTGCACCCACCTGGCCTTGTATAGGCATTCCCTAGTGGTCTCAGAGCGCACACCCGGTGCTATCCTTGAGGCCTGAGCGAGGGGTCATGTTCACCCCTGAGGGAGGCCCTGACACTCGCCTGCCACAACTTGGTCTTCTTTTCTTCAGTGGTGGGGTTCCTCCCTGGGGTTCCTCACAGGCCGGGTGCTGCCCTTGGTGGGCATTCTTGGGGTTTCACCTCCCCTACATCCCAGTCATGCACCAGCCTTTGGGACGGCCAGATGATGAGTCGCCAGCCAATCCCTCAATGTTGTCACCTGCCCTCTTCTCTCCCTAGTCGTCTTTGCCGTCCCTCTGCCCTGTGTAACTCAAGGCTGTCCTTGTCACCTATGGGTCTCAAGACCGTCCTTGTCACCATATTCCTCTCTGCCTGAGGCATAGGAGTTCCCGGTGCTGCCTCAGTTTTCCGCTCTTGATGCAGAGGGTCACTCGGAAGCTCACTCCCTGACTTGGGCTCTGCACAACCTCCAACACAACAATGCCACACAAAAGAAATGTGAAAAAAAAGAATCAGGGCATGGGGTCTCAGCCCGCCCCACTCACAGATCCAGTGTCTGGGGTCGTCCAGGTCCCTCAACACTGTCCCTCTTGACTCTACTCCCCTGTAGAGCTGGGTGCTAAGTCCTCTTAAAGATGCCATGACCCTTCCAGTTGGTCTCTGGCCCCCTGCTGGGCTGCTGGTATATCCCAGGTGCAGCCTGGGGATCCCACGTACAGCCTTGCCATCTGACTCTGTTGCTGCCCCCAGCTCCATCTCCCTGCCGCCAGCTTTCAAATCAGCTGGGCAGCAATTCTTGCTTGCATTATTGGCTGGCGCTGTTCCCAGCCAGAAATAAAAGCAGCTAACAAACCACATGGGCAGTTCATCTCGGTATAGCTCCATTACTCCTGAAAATGGTAAGCGTGCCCCTTTTTAAGGGCTTTTCCTTTCCTTTGGGCAGGTCAGCCCTGCCATGGGTCCCACTGCAGGCAGGTGCTCCAGGGTCTCGGCTTGTGTCCCCTTTTTCTACATGCCTCGAGGTACCAGTGTGGTTTGTGAAAGCTGCAATGCTGGGGCACATGGAGCATCCCACAGTAGTGGGGGGGGGTCCATGTGCTCAATGGCGAGCCAGGTAGTGGACCAGAAGTACTTCCGGCCCACTTCCGGGTCCACCGGGGAACATGTGGGGGGCCCCCCTGTGCCCCACTGGCTTGGTGATCAGCTGCAAGGGATGCTGGGTGGCCCCCCCCAACCCAGGAGTCTCTGAGCCAGGGGGAACATAGCCCTCCCCCCCCCCCCGCACGCTGTCCAGCAGACCCAGAAGTGGACTGGAAGTGCTTCTGGTCCACTTCTGGGTCTACTGCTGAGTGCACTGGAGAGCCCCCCCATGCTCCTGTGGGACACTCCATGCACCCCAGCATCACAGCATTCATGAACCGCCTGCTACCTAGAGATACGTAGAAAAAACATTTAAGCTGGGTCTATGTCCAAATCACCAAATCTTTACGAATCAATTCAGAGAGATTAAAGGGTCCTCTGATTCAGTTCAGATTTGGAGATTCAGCCAGTGAATTGGGCTGGATCTCTGTTGAATCAAGTCAGGGACCAAAACTTCACATAGCCCGAATATTCAAAGCACTGCTGTGTGGAGTTGAAAATCCAACATGCAACCTATCAAAAGAAGGGAGCAGGCTTTGAAGGCTCTTTGCTTCAACTACCCACCCCAAATCTTAATTTATTCATTGGTTTTGTGCACGCTGGGAAACCTTTGTGTATATAGATTTGTTCTGTTTCACAAGTAATGTGTAATGAAAAACCTTCTTTCTTGTATCCACTGCATGTGACATCATTTTAAATTACATGACATGAATTTAAGACAATTAAGGCCAAATGGTAGATGGGTTCTGCTAATTTGATCCATGTTCTTAGTGTATTGCTGAATATCTAGCAATCAAAATGTTTTCAAGGTAATTATTTAAATGAGTAACTGGTCACAAATAATTTTATCTACCTAACATATAACATCTGTGTGAGCGAGTGAAACTAGAAGTATAATGCATAATTACAGTTGGGTATGTCTAAGCCAAATGGTATAGCATCTGTAAACAAGAAAATGAAGAGCTGGTTAATTGAAAGGAAGGCCTGAGGCTAAATTTACAGTGCTGTACATGCTGGTCAGAACATTAGCATAAACAAAAGATAACTTACTTCAGATACCTTACATCTGTCTCAGAAAAAGCAACTAACAGGGGGTTTTTGTAGTGTTTGTGAGATAACTTAATTACTTTTCCTGTTACATACATGCCTTTTAATCTACTTACAACTGATGTGTAAATACTATACCATTTTTTACTCCTGACTTCAATCTCTCTGTGGTAGCAGCACCTACATTTACCCTGTCTGAGTTTTAGCCTTTGTTTTTTAAAAGTTTCTTATACAGGGGAACAAACTGACTTCCTTTTAGAAACCATTCTATTTAAGGTATGAAGAACCTTAACAGTTTTAAAAAAACCCAAACTGGTGGCAGAAATACGCTACAGTTCGTTAGCTTTATTTTCTTTGGCTAAAAGTGGACCTATGTTTATACCATTTATGAGCTGAAGGTGGCAGATTTTGTTTGCACATGGATGCTGATTTGTAACCTGTTAAGATTACATCCTCTGTACTTCTCTGTTCCGGCATCTGGTGGCAATATAGATCACAAGTGGATTTTGAGAAACTTAACATCAGCCACATTAAATGGTTTCTTCCTTAATGTGGATGTGCAGTATGAATGCAGTGCTCTGATAATAATGGCAGAAGCTGGGCTCTCTTTAGCATTTGTTTGGTAAAAGCATTTCATTGTTAAGCTGCTTATGGAATTTAATGAAGCAACTGTTGTTTTCTGTCACAGGGTAAAAAATAAAATAAAATGGGCAGTTGTGCTTGGTTCATGAGATTGATGGCACTGGGATCAGGATCTGTAGGTAACAATATCCTGCAACGTGTGAGGATTAACTACAGGCTCTCTGTACGTAGAGAGTACCATAACCTACAACCAATCCATTCCTACATGTACTGTGTTTATTTGTAACATGAATGGAAATGTGAAGGTGTTTTATCAGCTTTTATCCTGGATGCTCCCATGTTGGGGACCACCTCCGGAGGCCTTGTCGGCAGCATGCTTTATGGAATGTCCCAGGCCCCAAGCCCAACCCCACCCTGGAATGCGAGGTTAAATGTTGGCAGTACAAACACAGAGTTTGAATATCAAAATCCTAGAGTTCCCCAGTACTGCAATTTCAGAAAGCTGGCAAGCAAGCCACATGTCAGCTCAGCTGCTCTCTGATTCAAAGAGTAAGAATGCCGTGGTTTTTTTCACTTACCCGTTATGACCTGCAAAGGAGCACACTCTTGAAAAAGCTTTATCCAGGAAGCCTGCAACAGGTCATAAACAGGTGCTGGCTTGTGAAAAAATCCCTCATGCATAAAAGCATTTTGTCGCTGCTTTTGTAGTCAATGCTACAAGCTCAACATGTTTGAGACACCAGTTGGCCTGTTAAACAGAGAACCTGCATGTCCTGAGATTAACATAAGGGTCAGAGATCAGACTGGTGCCTAGGGCTGTAACACTGATGC
Organism: Caiman crocodilus; assembly: GCA_030014935.1. Taxonomy (NCBI): domain Eukaryota; kingdom Metazoa; phylum Chordata; order Crocodylia; family Alligatoridae; genus Caiman; species Caiman crocodilus. The sequence goes on from JAGPOW010002791.1 coordinate 31,368,898, forward strand.
TGGCCCTCCCCATTGCTATACAAGAGGCCTATGTTTGTGTCTTATTCTCTGTGTGTCATTGAGGAGAGAGCTGATGGAATACAATGAAAGCAACACGCATAGCCTTTGGGGAGCAGGGAGCATCTTGTATTTTAAATAACAGGTCCCCAGATAAGGTTTGGATTGGAGCTGATGAGTTCCAGAGGGAGCCTAGTCCAATCATCCTTACTCGGGAGACTGCTCATCTCAATGGCTTTGAGCTAGGAGGCTGAAAAAATACACAGCATGTATGTTTACATATGGTATTCACTTAGTCTGCAAGAGAAAATGTCAGTGGTCAAAGAGTTAATGTGAGTTGAATCTGCCTGCTCTGTATCTGTTGGATCAGTCCTTTTGCCCCTGGCTGGTAAGAGAGTGTCTGCTTTCCTTTTTGTTTAACTTCTTCTCATTGCATAGTGTTTTGCTGTGGTGTTTTACAAAATGCTTTGGCAAGAGTTTGAAATTTTGTTCACTCTGAACTCATTTTTTTCTTTGGATCATCCTGAACCAGTTGATGTATCAATTCCAGATTTTGTGTGGTGACATAAAAGATGGGCTTACCACTTTGTTCTTTTAAAAAATTGTTGTGTACCTGCCAGGTATAAGTTAAATATTTGTAGTTACCATGTAAGTGTAAGCATATATGTTTGATTAATATTCTGGTGGGTATACCTGCTGGACCTGGAACCACATCCAAATTTTCCCTTTTTCAACTCCTGGCTTTAAAGCATCGCACATTTAGTAACAATATGTTTCTGTTGACTTATAAATGAATAGCATACACACAACCCTCAGTGGCCTAGTTCTAATGTGGGTGGACTCTGGTTATTGTGGCGGCTTTTTCTTCTTTTTGTTTTGTTGTGTTTTATCCCACTCCAAGTTAATTAGTCTGCAGAGTGGTGAACTTGAGCTGAGAAAAAGGACCTTTGCTTGAAGCCTTTTATACCAGATAAAGGATTAAGGAAGAGTCCCTGTGGATCTTTTACAGTTCAGTAAAATCAAGAGAAGTTGGGACAAAAAGGGCTTAAGGTGTAGGAGCTGTGTGGTATTACGCAGTATAATGAGGGAATAATGGAATTTAAAGTAGCCTTTCAATTTGCAAATTCTGCATTAAAATTTCCGTTATTGATTTTTTTTTTTTTTATCAGAGCACATCAGACAATTTTCAGTGTGTGCATAAAGATTTTTTAGGGGTACTCACTTTCCATTTCAGTAGCTCACAGATGTTCAAACTGGCTGTCAGCCAGGAAATTTGATTGCTGAAGATCTACTTGGAACACAGGAAAGAGGGTCCCATTCATTGGCCTATTCTCAGGTCTCCAGCTGGAGAAGAGGCATGCCCCACATAGTTCATATGTTCTGTGCAGAGGCTCTGATTTGACTGGCCAAGAATTCTGAAAAGGGTCTTGGAGCCCACAGAATTTTATAGGAAACGGATTGCCTTCTGCAGGCATCTCGCAACGCCTAGAGTGTCTTTCTGTTAGACTTAGCTATATCTTTGCATATGAGAGTAATGATTTTGAATTATCCATCACATTTCTCAAAGCTATAAGGTATCATATTTTTTTATTTTAACCTGTGATACTTGTGGAATCCCATAGTACTCTGGTGCTTTGCACACTGCAGTCTGTGAAAGTAGCTAATGTATATGAAAGGACACAAAAGTTGTACCTCATGTTTCCGATGCAATAGAGTAGAACAATGATACAGACATGTTGGCACGTAGGTGATGGATCTAAGTTTGTTTGGTCATCAGTTTGATATTAAAATAAACATCTATATTTTAAGTTATCATTTCACCATCAGTATTTGCTTTAGAAATGAGTTATAGTGAAATTATTGAATAGCCAGGAAGCTGTTTTCTAGCCTATGCACTGGTTGTAAAAAGTATATGACCCAGTGCTGGCATGAGATACCAGCTTTTAAGATCTGTTAATTAGAAATGCTTTGATATGCTTATAGTTGAATTAATATCAGTTTACATATTTTTCCCCACAAATTTACAGCAACTATAATTTATGTTTAACTTGTAATATTCTAATGCAAGAAAGCTCTGCTTCCCTGTTCCTCTTCATTGCCTGTGTTTCTTTCTTACAGTTCTCTACCTTTTCCCCTTTAAATGCAGGAGATACCCTCTTTTTTCCCAGCTTGCTACCAATAATTATGGAAAGCCTCACAGTTCCTTGCCTACCTCCCCAGAAAGCAAGCCTCTCTAAAAACTATTCCAGTTCTGTATTGCAGGTTCAGTCAATTTGAGTTACTGACTGTCCACAACATAAAGCATAAAGCAGAATCCAGTATCTCTAGGGGATTTGGGGTGAAAAAGCTTGAGAAGTTTGCTAGGAACAGGAAACAGATTAGGTTGAGAGTGCTTCTGCTCAAGAGTGTCAACCTATGTCATCCTCTGTACCCTCTTTTCTGTTGCAAACTGTAGAAAATTGGCCTATCATAATGTGGGACAAATACATTGGGACTCGCTGGCCAGTGCACCAAAAATAAGAACAACTACATTTCTCTTCTGCATTCTCTTGCTTTGCTACAATTCTAGGTGAAATCCTTCCTGTAGGTGTAGGTGCCCAAGGAAGCAAAGCCATTTGCAAAGCCATTCACTGGTGTACAAGCACTAGTGATGGCTAAGTAAATGGCTAGATGGCTTCCTGCCATGGCACACAGGACAGAAATGGAGTGGTAGTTTCACCTACCATGTGTAGATACTGTGTACAAAGACAGAAAGCTGATTCCACCATCCATCTAGTAGATTTGTTAATCTTGCAGAAAAATGCTCTAAAAGCACAGAAGTTTTCTGCCACGCATCTTTCTCACTTGCCTTACAGTAGTCATGCAATGACAGGATGTTAAATGTGACGCACATACCTGGCGACTTGCCAGTACACACACTGCACAGATGTTGGGCAGGAATGTTAACATTTGGCCTCATGCCTGCCTTGCACTTTCTCCTGGGAAACAGCAGTAAAACAATGCCCCTAAAAAAGACCCTAGGACCAGATGGATTTATGGAGACACTACAACAGTAGCCAGCATCCTTTAAAAATACTGGAAAAAACTTTTTAAATGTACATAGATTTTGAGTACATGTTTGTTTAGAGTCTAATTGAAAGCCCATTAGTCAGTGAAAATGCTCATCATCTTTTAAAGGTATGTTACAATTTTCCTTCTAATACCTAGGTACCAGAAGGTAATGCCAAATATAATTCTTTGGGGACCACTCCTAAGGAAAACCTAAAGCACTTACTTGACAAACTAAGAGAACAAATCCTAGCCCAGATAAGGTCCTAATGTAGACATAGGGTGAACTGTAGGATAGATTACACATGTGTACCCTGAATTATATATGCTCAGAGCATCCACATTAGACTTTAGAAGTGTGTTAATTGCCTGCAATGAGCTGCTAGTTACCTTGAATTTTAAAAAACAAACAAAAAACCCTAGTGAAGGCAAGCCCACAGTGGGGCACAGACTTTGGGCTGGTGCTCTGCATATGACCATGATACGTTGGTCCTGGGTAAAACCTTGTTCTCTGTTGCCTTGCTGTTTTTATTTAGTTAAATGCAAAAATGTGGTTGAGCCTGGGAGAGCTGGGGAAGGCCTGAGCCTAGGAAGTTCTTGCTTGTGTTTGAACTTAAGCTTATACACAAGGAAGGGGCCAAATGTGGTTCTCTTCCACCACCATAGGTCCATCAGTGGAAGAGGGCTCCCCCAGTGTCACTGAAACAGGCAAAGGGCACTTTGAACACTGCCTGGAAGTGAACGTGACTGCTCAACTTTGTGCCCTGGGGCTGCTGTTTGCTTCCCCCCATCTGGTCTTTTGTTCCTCTGTGTTCCTATCCCTTTGATTGCAGCTTGCTTGGTTGTGCAGCCCTATGTCTGGATGTGTTGTTTCTTGGATTCAAATAGCATGCAGGAGAAATCCTGCAGGCTTCCAAGTCTGAAGTTCTGTCCATTGACTTAGAGCAGAGACTGGGACCACCCCAGGGGGTGGAGAATCTTTGGTCTGATTCTGCCAGTTCTTCTTCACTCCTGTGATCCTAACTGGCTTGAATACTTCAACAGGAATTCACTGTAGCTCCGTTGACTCTCCTGAGTAAGCTTTCCTAGGCACGGTGTGTACCCCTGCTTTTCCTGCAGTAGGTGAGGGTATCTTGGTGTCTTTGCACTATGTACCTTGTAGTTGTGCAACAGAATTATTTCTGTGGTTGTAGGGGAGAGTTAGACAAGAACCTGTCTGGGATGTTTTGAAAAAAGATGATCCTGCCTTGGACAGGAGGTGGACTAGATGACCTCGTGAGGTCTCTTCCAGCCTAACTTCTGTTTCTACAATAGATCTTTGAGATTCATTGCATGAGATGTAAAGCATATTCTTTTTGTATAACAAGGACATTCTCATGGACCCAGAGGGACAGCCTTCCATCTTCAGCTCCCTCTGTGCAAAAATGAAGTTTATTTCCTACCTATGGGGATTTTTACCACCTTGTACCGTTTACACTTTTTCCAGAGCCTGATGAAGGGACTTTGATCCCGAAAGCTTGCAGAAAAGGACAATTTTCTTCCCATTTTCCAGTTGGTCTAATAAAAGGTATCATTGTGGAATCAAGAATTCTAGTTTTTTTAACGTCTTTTTGTATATAACAAGTAATCTGTCCATAGTGCTGCTAGTGTAACTTAAAATACAAATGCAAAAAGACGCCATTGTAACTGTAGTATTTGTACACAAATACATTGTAACTGTATATACTTCGGTAACCTCCAGTCAGCCAGCCAAGCAAGTTTAAATATATCAACCATTTTTACTGTTCTCTCCTGCTATTTTGAAATAGGGCCAAATTGTGGACACCACGTAGAACATGAGTAAACAAGCTGTGTGCTAGATACCTTAAAGAACCACAAAACCTATGTGGTCTTAAAAAACAATGTGAAGAAACTTAACTTCAGGAAGAAAGCATTTTTCCCCCTGGTGAGTAAAATGCTTCAGTTGAATGTTATCCTGTTTCCAAAAAAGGGGGGGAATCTAAACAAAAAAATGCCGAGAGCATTTCTTAGGTTGAAAGGGAGCAGCAGACAGTAAATTCTCCATGGCCATCAGACCAATGGAATTTTGGAGAGTTGAAATGTTGAGAACACGGGATTAAGTGAGTAAATCACTGCAGTTAGACTGTGGTGTCTACCTGCCAAATCAGTGCCATGGTAATTCTAGTTGACTGTGTTACTGCCCTGTGACATTCTCTCATTACAGCTAATACCAGCTTTCAACCTCTGAATTGTCTGAGAACAGAAAGCAGTTGTAGTTATTCAGATAATTATAGCCATTAGCCTAATTATAAATGCTAAATGAATTGATATTTGATAAAACACTTACTTCTAAACTGTTTCAACAGGCCAGAGGTTAAAAGTAGATTTCAGCATTGAAGAGAAATATAACATCAGCATCACTATTATTGCTAGCAATGAACTACATGTGAAAACTGTGGAAAGTGGTCTGGGATGTGTACACATCTAGTCATGACACTAGCACTGAATGAATACATTTAATTTAGAAAATACATGGTCCAATGTGGTTACAACTAGAGTTAAGGTAGGGTTCCATCACATGCTTTGCTGACATTCGTCCCAGGAGCTTGAAGTGCTTTGTAAGTTGAGGATCATCATTTTAAGGCAGAGAGATTAGAAGATCAGGCTGTTTCCCAAGAAGTGTGTTTTCTCTAAATACCATTTATTGCACACAACCAATCTTATGATTCAAGTGGTTCAAGTGGACTGCATTGCACGATGCAGTGAATGGTATTAAGATAGAGGGTGAGGTCACTCAGTGTTACGGGCAACTATGGCCTGCTTAATTCTCTTGAAAGAACTTCAAAGATTAAACTAACCTTCATTTATGTAATTTTAATGAGTAACAGATACTCACCAGTGTCTTACATGCTAAGAAAAGTAGGGGAGAACACTTTTTTCCATAATATCTTTTTCCACGACAAATTCATCACTCACATCAAGTCCTATATTCTTTGATAAAATTCCCAATCTGAAGCAAAATCATAATTGATTGGTTTCATCCTCCAAGCTACTGTGTCACCAAGCCTCGCTGTTATACTGTGTTTTGAGGGAGGAAAATAGGACAGTGTTTGACATGACTTGGTAGACATCTGCAAGAGTTCATCTGCCTCTGGCTTGTGCTGCTTGAATTCCTGTGCTACACCTGTGGGCATGCTTTTGTGCTTCTGTTTTAAAAAGGTCTTTAAAATCACACTCGTGGGAGAGTTCACTGACATGTCTGGTGCTCTGCAGTCATGCAATACCAGAACCAGTCTCAAACATGGCAATATTTATTTCTTCTAATGATAAGTGCATGACAGCAGGCAGGATTGGGGGAAGAGATAAGCAGGGCACACAGTGATAGCTATAGCTGTTCAACAGTTGGGACTACATATGGCACTTTGTCACAGCATTTACTTTGTAATTTCTATTTTCCGTAAGCATCTCCCTTCAACCCCAAATCCACTGCTTAAACTAGAATTGCCAACACCTGCTTAGGGCAAAACTCAAGATCTGGCTCTTCCTTTTTTGGTAATGATGTACATCCACTTTTCTTCAGGTGATTCCTCATTCCTAGATGAGTGCCAACAGAATCCAATGGAGCCCAATGCAACATATGGTTTCTGGTTTTGCTTTTTTCTGGAGAATAATAAGCTTGTTTTCTTTTGCTTTCACATAACATCTTAATTAAAAGAATGCATAAGCAAGTTGAGGTGAAAGGTAGGTTTTCCAGAACGAGTCTATGTGTTTCCATGAAGTGAAAAATTTAACCTCATCCTGTTAAAAACATCTTGTATCTTCCCCTATTGGTGGTAGGCCAGCTCTATAGTTACCTATTTCACTCTTTGAACTCACCAATCATTTGGTTGGGGGAACAGTTCGCCCACACAGTTCACACCCTTTTTACTTCCCTTGTGCTTCATCACCCCCACACAGTCACCACGCTGACATCCTATTTGGCCTGACAGGTCTTAGACTGTATAATGATGTGCATGCTAAATGTCTGTACACCTCTGGGTGCAATCTCTACTAAATCTCACAGGCTTCTATGGGGTCCAAGCCCTAATATGTAAACCATTAAGTCCTTTAGCAAAACAGTGATCCTTTGCAAAATGATAAGTAACACACTGGCTGACTTGTTTGAAGAGATTCTTATCCTCTCATTATACCTTCTCAACCTGGGTACTTATGGGTCATGAGACATGTTTGAGGTTTTTTTCCTACTCCAAAGCTCACGTTTTGCATTCAGGGCTGCAAGTTTTCTGTAACTATATATTGTACATGGCAGTCTTATTTAGGTCCATGTGACTTAATTTCTTGCATATAAACTAGACAAAGCCCACTCCAGCTACAATATGGAGTTTATCAGTTTTGTATGAAGTACTGTTTCATTCATCGATATATTCTTCCAGCCAAACTCACTGAAAATAGCCAACTGTATCCCAGCTTGTGTAATCATATTTTTGGTTGCTTTTTTACATCTGTGACCTAAAATGGTTTTGGTCTGAAACAACTCATAATTTAGAGATGGAAACCACTGCACCCCTTTTAACAACTAGATATTATGTACAGCAGGTTTATCACAGTCATGAAATATGTATCTAGACATAGGTAAATTACCTTGTGAATTATTCCACAAACCCTCTGGGAGAGCTATGATATTTTGATACTCGTAACAAAATCAAACTGAATCATTTTGTCAACTACTGTCTCTGAGTTACCAGAATAGCATTCTTGCAGAACTGCAAGTACAGGCCTGTGCTGAAATGCAAATAGCCAAAGTGAATGTAATAGATACTTTTCCTACATATAAGAGATTTTCTAATGCTCTGGCACTTATAAAGCTTACCACAATTAGAGTAAGTGCCTTGTAAAGACAGTTTCTCAGAATATATCTTTTTGTACAACCACGAAATAGAATTAGGGATTGGGTATGGAGCCTTTCACCCTTGATCCTTTCAGGGATGCTGCAGAATCCTATACAACATTAGCATTATGCAAACTTGAATCACAAGATAAACCCACTAATTTTAAATAAGAATCCACAGTGTTAAAAACATGCTGACCTGTTGTGGTCTTTCTGAGTTATTGCATCAGAAAAAAATGCTGTATTTTTTCTTCATAAAAAAAGGAATGAAAACTAAGAGCTTGAATTTTGAGGGATACTTTGAGTCTAATGTTGGATGCCTTAGGTCTGAAAAGATTGCGAACCACTGCTATAGATCATGCATTCATGATCAAACAATATCCTTAAAAACTGCACGTCAGCTAAAGTAAAATGAGTTGCTAGTTATAATTCAGATCCTTATGTCAAACTAAAATTTTGCATCCTCACTGATAACCTCAGCATAGAAATCAGTGATTAAGAATAGGTAGGGAGACTAAAATACATTTTGCACTTAGATTTGATACCTCCAAAGCACACTGGCACTAAGAAAGCTTGTATTGCTGCTGTTCTTGCTGTACCTGCTCTACATAGCACTTAGCAAAACATTAATAGGGGAAGAAAGAATATGTGAACTTGGTGAGCCTGAGTTGCCTCACCTGAAGTAAGACAATTCCTATAAAAGAATATGAGAAATGGTGTTGAAAAAAGACTGGATATACTTCCTAGACATTGCCAACTTGATACTTAGGGGCCACATTCAAAATTCTCATCTAGGAGCTCAAACTAGATCAAAATGTGCTTTTAATTTGAGCGTATAACACACTGTTAAGAAAAAAAATGCAGTGTTGAGTTCTGTCAACAAACATCTCATGTATTAAGCAGACTCAGAAGTTTCCATGTATATGCTCTTGTAGTTGTAACAAAAAATTCTTGCACCAAAAGGATCTTCCCTTGATGAGTGAGGAAGTGGCATAATCTCTCATTAGTTTCCTCCTAACGAGAAACAAGTATCTTCAACCACATCTTTAGACTCCCACGCCATGGTGGATATCAAGATGTTAAGCTTGATTTATTTTAAAGGTCATCATGTGAGATCTAAAACATAGTTTCTAAACTATAAACAAAGCATAGCTCCTCAAGAGGAAAATGCAGATTACCAATAGCGAGTGAGTGAAACTTAACACCAGCATCTAAAAATAGACTCTAGCTTTACTTTTATGGCTTAAAAAACATTAGCAAATGTGCATACAGCTTTGTTTTTGTTCTGAAGTGAAATATAAGTTTCCGCAAAATAATGTCATTATTTATATTGTAGAAATGCCCAGCTAAACTGAGTGTTTCCCTAAATATGCCTATGAAAAGCTTACAAACTAAAATTACAGACTAAGGAAAGGTGGGGCAGACAGGATATAATGCACAAAATGATCAAAGTGATCATAAAACACAAGCATATTTCTTTCTACTTTCTACGTGCTTTTTAAACAGTGTATGTACATATATCCCTTTCTACCTGGTCTTCTCATGTCACCACTCCCCGCAGAGGTTCTTAGTTTTAGTTCTTCATGCCTAGGTCTAAGGTTTGACCCATCACAGCACATCTAGACCCGTGGTTGAAATAACATTAGAGTTTCTTAAATTATATCGAGCATATCTACTAGGGCTGTGCGAAATGGGCCCTATTCAATTTGGATTCAGGTTCAGCTCAAATTAGGGACAGTGATTCAATCTGTTGATTCAGATTACTGTCCCTAATTCAATTCGGCCGAATCCAAATCTGACAATTGAATGCTGATTCGGCAAATCAGTGATTCAGGCACAGGCACAGATTTAAAAGTTTTTTCTACATACCTTGAGGTAGCTGGTGCGGCTCGTGATCACTACAGTCCCAAGGGGCAGGAGCATCCCACAGCAGCGCAGGGGGCTCTCCAATGTGCTCAGCAGTGAACCTGAAAATGTCCAGTCGCTGAGCCAGGGGGGCTCAGGCTCCTCCCCCCCACGCACTCCCCGGTGGACCAGGAAGTGCTTCTAGTCCACTTCTGGGTCTGCTGCTGAGCGCACTGGGGAGCCCCCCATGCTTCTGTGGGACTCTGCCCCAGCACTACAGCATTCAGAGCCCCTGCCACCGAGAGGTATGTAGAAAAAACATTTGAAGTTGTATATACGTTTGAATCACCAAATCTGTCCGAATTGATTCGGACAGTTCTGAATTGATTCAGAGAGATTAAAGGGTCCTCTGATTTGATTTGGATTCAGAGATTCAGCCACCGAATCGAGTTGAATCTCCACCAAACCACATCAGGGACCGAAGCTTTACCCAGCCCTAATATCTGCTCTTTCTTTTGACATTCAGATCCCTCTGCCCAACCCCAGCATGTGTGGGCCAGCAATTCTTGCCAACTTTATGGAATAAAGGGATTCTGAATAGTGCTGCTGGAGCTCACTCGTGCTCTCTCTCTCTCTCTGGCTGAAGATGTAGCCTTCCAGCTCCTCTCAGTATTTTGACATTCTAATTAATTCTCCACCAAATCCAGGTCTGCCCCCTTCACAGCCTAGAAAATAACTATGCACGAACTACCCAACTCCCACCAAACTGTGCCCCATATTTGAGCCTTGTATAGCTGCCGGGCGTCGAACATCCTACCTCGGGCTTCCTTGCCCTGAGGGTTTGCAGATATCTGGCTTGCCGTTGCAGGTAGCTTTGGGCAGATCTCTCTCTGCACCGTGGTCCGCCCCTTTTTCCTGCCACGACTTTGATCTTCTGGTGGGTGGGGCTTCTGGCCGTGCAATTGCCCTCTTCAGCTACCTATGGTAGAGATCTTCTGCGAGGCTCCTCCTGCCCTTCCATCTCGCCCTTACCCTACCCAGCGGTTCTTGGTGTCCCTGTTGCTGCTCCTTCTGGCATGCCACCAATGAGTTCACCTTTCCTCACTCCCTCTACCACCGTGCCTCAGCCCCTTCATACCCGGGGTAACATAACCAAAAGAAAACTCTACTAAATTTAAACACAACTAGCTGCCTAACGGGGCCTCTGCCCCTCTATCAAGTCACTACCCATGATTCAGCTTGCTAGCCCTCATTCTCCAGGCCAGCTACCCACCACTCCTTGCCCTGCCCCACTCTCCCCGGGTTCTCCCTGGTGTGGATCCCTCTCTCGGGTTCCACACTGCCCTGCTGTCCTTTCCCTGAGTCTTCCCAGGGCTGTAGCCTCTCTCCCGGATCTAACCCCAACTGCAGTCCTCTCTCTGGGTCTTCCTCGGGTCACAGATCTCTCCATGCTGCTGCGGCTCTGTAGCTGCCGGGCATTGAACATCTTACCTCGGGCCTCCTTGCCCCAAGGATTTGTAGATATCTGGCTGGCCATCGCAGGAAGCCTTGAAGCAGGTCTCTTTCTGCACCGGGGTCCGCCCCTTTCTCACCTGCCACAACTTTGATCTTCCAGTGGGTGGACCTCCCGTCTGGGCAGATGTCCCTTTTGGCAACCTGCAGTCAAGATCTTCTGCAAGGCTCCTCCACCCCTTTCACCTCTCCCTTACCCTGCCTGGCGGTTCTAGGTGTTCTTGTCGCTGCTCTCTATGGCCGCCACCAACGGGGAAGGCTTTCCTCCCTACCTACTCCCGTACCGCAGCCCCTTCTTACCCGGGATAACACAAACAAAGGAACACTCTAACAAACTTAAACACCGCTATTCACCTAATGGGGTCTTGGCCCCTACATTGAGCCGCTACTCACAACTCCGCTTGCTAGCCCTCACTCTCTGGGCCGGCTACCCACCGTTCTTTATCTTACTCCCCTGGGAGCAACACCCTCTCAGGGTTCTCCCTGCTGTAGATCCCCCTCTCCAGCTCCCACTGGTCTGGACGTTCCCTCTCCGGGCTGCCCCAGGGTTTCCCTCTCCCACCTGGATCTGTCTCTGGCTGCAGTCCTCTCTCTGGATATCTACGGTCCTTGGGTCCCTCCACGCGTCTGTGGCTCGCTCCCCGCTTTTCCCCGGCTCACCCATCCTGGTCGCGCCACTCTCCGTCCCTCTTGGATATCTTTGCGGCCTCTGCATGGCCCGTCTGCTGCTGGTCCCGGGGCTCTGCGTCCTCCGGGCTCTCCCTCCTGGCCAGCGTGCGTGCCGGCAGCCGGCTTTAGTGTCCCGTGCCTTCCGGCCTTGCTCTCTGGCCTGGGGTACGCGTTGGCAGCCGGCTCCGGCGAGCTGCGCCTCCCAGGCTCGATCTCCCACCCGGAGCACGCTCCAGCAGCTGGATCTGGTGCTCCGCGTCTCCAGCTGCTTCTGCCGCGGCCCACTTCCAGCAGCCGCTTCCTGCCGCGACCTCTTCTTTTATCCTTGCCAGCTGGTGCCCCGTACTGATGTCACCCGCCGTTCACAGGTGTTTAACGCCATCATCCCGGCCGCGTGTGGGTTTCTCTGGAGATCCTGCGGCTCCTGTGGAGAGTAACTGACATTTTTCTTTTCCTTTCTTTTGCCCTCTGTCGCTTGCTTCTGCCTCCACGGCTCCTTCGGGGAGCTTCGGAGTGCCCCCAGCACTTCTCCCCCTGTGACAGGCTCCCCACTCTTCCCCGGCTCACCAGCTGCAGCCGCGCCATCCTCCAGCATCTGTTCTCCTCCAGGTTCCCTCTCTCTTCCGCTCTTCCTGGGCTCACCCACTGCAGCCGCGCCGTCCTCCAGCATCTGTTCTTCTCCGGGTTCTCTCTCTCTTCCAGGGCATGCACCGGCAGTCAGCTCCAGTGCTCTGTGTCTCCAGCAGCCTCTGTCAGCCCGGCCTGCTCCCGGCAGCCATGTGAGTGCACCACTCTTTGCCACGGTTGTCCCTTTTATCTCTGTTGGCCAGCGGTCTCCGCTGACATCACTTGCTGTCCACAGGTGATTTAACTCTTTGCCTTGGCTGCGTGTGGGCTTCTCCGGTGATCCCTCAACTCTTGCAGTAAGTAACTTAAATTTTTCCTTTTCTTTTCTTTCTGTTTTGACTGTCCGAGAGTTCCCTTGGTGCTTCTTCCCCTGTGACACCTTGCCCCTAACTGCACCTTTGCTCTCTCTGCAGCTAAAGGGTTCTTCATACCCATTCTTAGCCAAGAAGAACAGTTTGGTAGGCTGCTTCTCTTTTTCCCTGTTTCTGAGATTGGGAATACAATTCACCACCTCATTTTGTCTCCTGGTTTGATATTGTAGAGTTTCATAGTTTCATAGTTGGTAGGGTCTGAAGTTGGAGAAGAAGAAGCAGAATGAGCACAGAACTGACTGACTCTTTGTTTTGCAATAGAGAAGAAAAGTGGGATTTAAGTTACTTGGCTCTTTCTTCCTCTAATCAAGAGAAAAACTGCCACTTGCTTCAAGACAGAGCCAACTATGGATTCAAAGAAGAGGGTCCAAAGAAGCGGGATTGAGGGAGAGGTCATGTTCCAATAAAATGCCAGAGAAAGAAGACGAACTTGGGACAGATGAAGTGGAAGCAACATGATAGTGGACAGGGCAGTAAGAAGGTTATGAGGATCAGGTCAGGATATAAGTAGGAGTCTATTCAACTTGAGGAAGTAGCCAGCTGATTTCATGGGCAGATCACAGGGTTGGCTGCCATGTTTGAGGGCTTATCATGATGGAGTCCCCACACACATCTAGCCAAGGGATTCCGCCCACCCCCCCAATTGATGAACAGGGCTGTCCATTGTATGGCCCATCCCTTGCTGCTGATTGGCTGAGGGGGGTGGGGCTGCATGACAGGCAGCGATGAGGGGCAGGGGTAGCAGTCATCTTGCCTAATCACTATTGTGCTGGCCTAGAAGCTCTTTTAGTGCTGAGATAACTTCATTTTTACTTAGTAAGTTTTTTCCCCCCACAAATTTCACAGAGGTCATCTGATTTCACAATTTCTGCAAAATCCGAGCAATCACAATTTGGGTATAAGTCCCTAGATATAAAAATCTGTAAATGTATTTCTGCCAGATCATACCAGTATTTTGAAGGGAAACCCATTCAGACACTATTTGCATATCTACATTGATTTTAGTCTAAAGAGTTACATGAACTTAAATTAAAAAATGTATAATCTTTAAGGCTTCAAACAAAGAAAGACGAGGTAAAATTCTGAATTGTCACAAAGTTGGAAGCTGATCTAATTGTATTCTTTTATTCAGCTGAACTTATCCAGTATTTCATATTTAATATATATTAAGACTTAAGTCTCATATTCAGATAATGGAAGCTTAAACATGGCTTTTCTCCATTGTTAGTTTTATTGCCAGCACTAAGAAAAGTAGTATGTGGTATAATCATCATCACTGGGTTCAATAAATGCAAATGTGAAGACCTAAACAATAAACTTTAATTGTAAAACAGTAGGCAACCTCTGAAGACCCTTTGTTTGTCTCTAACTAACGTGCTGCTACCTGAAGGTCCATCTTCCAATTCCTAACTTCCTGTCTTCTGTTAGGGAACATCTCTGAATTCTATCTTCTATCACTACATGAGGTAGTCTTCCCCTCCCACTCCTGTCACCCCCTTAAATCCTGCAATGAGATGGAAATTAACTAAGGGAGATCAGGAAGGAGTAATAAATAATACCTTAACTGGAGGGGTTGTCCATGTGGTGTTCTCTCTAGTATCTCAGCAGAATTGGCTTATGGCTCAGTTACAGAACAAATATATGTGGCTACTTATTTAAATAAATAAAAACCTCCAAGGCACCAACTCTTATGATGACTTACCCTTAAACACCTGTGTTCTGATTGGTCATCTAACCATCAGTCCTCCTTGTTCCATACCACACAAGAAGCAAGGGTACCTTTCAATCATTTAAGAATCCTGCAGAGAAGCAACAGCATGCTTACTTATTCCTGAACCACTGACTATGACTCTTGATTGTATGTCTGGTACTTAGTCCTGAACCAATAAACAGGAGTCTGGAACTTGTCTTTTGTCTGATGCCTGGCTTTGACCCCCTGACTGCATAAATTAAACTACAAATACACATATGCCTTTTGCCTGATACCATGCCCTGAAACAAAGCTATTAAATAAATCGCCACAGTATTTAAAATTAATAATCAGGAGCTTCTGTGAGGCTTTTGTTTTTTTCAGTGGGGGGTTGAGTTAAATAGTGGAGAGGTACCTGGGGACTCAGATGTCAGGCAAGTTATAATGTGTCATAAATCCAATGTCTATATTAGTCCATGATTTTTTGTATCCAGGAGGTTGATGAAATGAAGTTCATAGGCTTGTTTGTGAAAAGTGTTGTGTAAGTTTTCTTAGAGGATTAAATCTGAGAGATTGGAGAGAGAGTGGTTTTCTTGTGAGAAATGTTCCCCCACAGGTAATTGGGTATTCTTGTCTTTGACAGATTTCAAGTGGGCATTCATTGTGGTGTGCAGTCGTTGTTTGGTCTCTCCTACGCATTTTCCATTAGGGCATTTAGTGCATTGGATGAGATGTATAACATTTCTGGAGGTGCAGCTGTAAGATACAGGGATGCTGATGACTCTGTTGTAGGGTGTAGTAATTGTAGGGGAGGTGGAGATGTGTTGGTAGGTTTTGCATTTCTTGTCACAACATGGTCTTGATCCATTTGATGTGTTCTGCACCTGGGGAAGTTTGCTTCTGGTGGTGAGGTTAGCAAGGTTATGTGCTTGTTTGAAGGCTAGGATGGCTGGTTCTGGGAAGATCTTTTTTAAGAATAGGGTCTCTTTCTAGCACGGGTTGCAATTGCTTGAGGATTTTCCATATGGTTTCAAGGGAGGGGGTGATATGCCATAACCAGCAGTGTGCAGTTCTTCAGTTTTTTTCTTCTGTACTGCAGCAATTCTTTACATGGTATCTGGGTGGCTCTTTCAAATGTGCGATCTATCTCTCTATAGGAGTGTCTTTGTTTGATGAAAGCCTTTTTAAGATTGGTAATTTGGCAATCCTGGGTGTTCTCCTCAGTGCAAATTCAGTAATATCTGAGGACTTGGATATATATCACAGCTTTCTTGGTGTGTTTACCAGTACAGGTATGTATGTTGGTCTGTGGATTTCTTGTATAATGTGGTCTGTATTTTACCATTCTGGATACTGATCATCATGTCTAAAAAGGAGATATTGGTGCTGGAGTATTCAAGAGATAATCAGATGGATGGATGATGATTGTTGAATTTCTGATGGAACTCAATCAGAGATTACAGGTTTTCAGTCTAAATTATGAAGATATCATTGACAGATCTTAAATATAGCAAGAGTTTGATGATGCAGTCCTTGAGGAATTCTTCTTTCATGTGGCTCATAAAAAGGTTGGCGTACTGTGGGGCCATTTTAGTGCCCATAGCTGTGCCTATGGTCTAGAGGAAATGTTGGCTATTAAATGTGAAATTGTTGTCTGTGAGGATGAAGTGTCAGTAATATCTTTGGGTCTGTACTCAGAGTTTCATCTTGCTTTTGTAGATATGTAAGGCAGACTTGGATACTGTGCTGGTGTGAGATGTTGGTCTATAAGCTGGTAACATCCATGGTGGGTCCGAGGGTGTTGCTGGGAAGGTGGCCTGTGTTTTTAAGTTTTCCATAGAAAGTCTGTAGTGTCTTGGACAAAACTTGCTCTTTGGGAGACAAATGGTTTTAGGATTGATTCGATGAAACCTGATACTTCTCAGTTAGGGTTCCCATGGAAATGACAGGTCTGCCAGGGTTCCCTTGTTTGTGGATTTTCAGGAGCATGTAAAAAGTCCCTGGGTTGGATAGAGGTGGGGATCAAGGTCTGTAGTTTTTCTTGTAGCTCTGATGGAAATGATTTGATGGTATTTTTGAGTTTCATGGTGAAAGAGGGAGTAGGATCTTCTGGTAGTTCTTTGCAGTAGGTGTCTGTTGGCTTCCTTTATGTAGTCTTCATGGTTTAGGATAACTATGGCTCCTCCTCTCTCTGCTGGTTTTATTATTATTTGGTGGTTGGATCTTAGAGATTCTATGGCCTTTCTCTCTGGTAGAGAGAGGTTATGGTGGTGTGTGGGTTTTTAAACTCGAAAGAGAGCTACATTTTTTTTCCAACTATTTAAGTTGATCTAATAAAAGTTATAAGGTTCACACAAAGAACCATGTCTGTCAGTGTACCTGCTGGGCCTTGTACATCTTACCTCAGGCTTCCTTGCTCCGAGTACTTGCCAGTACTCGTCTTGCCATTGCAGGTGGCCTTGCGGGAGGTCTTCACATGCCTTCACACACCTCTTCTTGTCTGCCACGACTTTGAATCTTCCAGTGGGGGGGCTCCGTACGACGTGGTCACCCTCGTCAGTCACCTGCTTCATTGATGTGTTCTGTGAGGCTCCTCCTCCCCTACGCCTCACCCTTTTCCCAGCCTGGTGAGTTCTGATCGCTTCC
This sequence comes from Caiman crocodilus, assembly GCA_030014935.1. NCBI lineage: Eukaryota > Metazoa > Chordata > Crocodylia > Alligatoridae > Caiman > Caiman crocodilus. The sequence goes on from JAGPOW010002791.1 coordinate 31,386,191, forward strand.
TTGATGAACTGTATGCATCCTTAAATTCTTAACAACTTGCCTGCCTCTCACTCCCTCAGTCTATCTACATACCACCTCAGCCCCTTCTAAAATGGGGAAAACAAACGGAACACCCTTCACAATTCAGCTTAGAAACTTAATACATATCACGAGAGGCATAACCTTGCCCCTGTTGGGCTTCCTCAGGGAACACAGCTAACCCCTCTACACCTCTACTTATTGACTGAGCTACCTCCAGGGGGTCCAGCTCTATGCCCCCACTCCACCTATCCTGGTTGAACGTTACTCCTTCTTCATTATCCCCCTGGTGAGATCCTCTCTCTGGATTCCTTGAGGGCCGCGGCCCTCTCTCCGGGCCTCCACAGAACCGTCACCCTCTCTCTGGGTCTTCACTACGGAGTTGCCCTCTCTCTGGGTCTCCACCTAGCTGCTGCCCTCTCTTTGGGTTTTCTCCACACCGCAGCCCTCTCTCTGGGTCCTTCTCAAGCTGCAACCCTCTCTCTGGATCTTGTCACAGCAACAGTCCTCCCTCTGGGTCTTCCGAGATCCGTTGACCTCCCCACACCCTGGGGTCTCCTTCTGCCTCACCTCCTGGCTTGTCTGCAGGTATAGTCCTTGCTCGAGGCGCTGGCTCGCTGCCAGGTTCCACTGCTCCCTCACAGTCTATGCATGCAGTTGCTCCCAGCATCTTGTTCCCCCAGCTAATACCACCGGCGAGGCTTTCTCCCAGCACATACGTGCACCCTCTCCGTCTCACCGCCGGTCCTTTTACATCTGCTGGCCGGTGGTTGCAAGTGACGTCATCTGCTGGCCTCAGGTGCCATAAGGCATGATCAGCACCCCATGCAAGGCTTTCCCCGCCGTCCTTGCTCCTCCTCCACTCCTGCGGTGAGTAAGTTTCCCTTTTTCTCCATTCCACCCCCAGCTCCTGGCCCTGGGGTTCCCCTAGTGATCCCAGGAATCTCCCTGGTTTTTCTCTCCCTGTGACAGTCAGTGCTGAAGGTATTTGCATTATTTAAATGGTTGCCCACTTTGCTTTATTGGGTGTCTTAAGTTGCTTATGTTGTAAGATTCACCTGTCTGTCTTAAATTATGTTATGAAGGTTCATAAAATTCTATGAGATCTATAGCACCACGGAAGTGAAGAGCGGCTGTGGTTCACAAACTCATCTTTTGTTGCTTCCATTCTCCAAATCCAAAAGCATACAGCCTTTTTTATGTCTAGGCACTATTTACACTAGTGCAATCAGATTTGCATTTCCTTTCCAGAATGGTGCCTAATGCTGCTTTGTTACTGGAAAGAAGTGATTTGGGAACATTGCATTTGGCTTTGCAGTTACTAAGTAGCAATGAGATTCTAGCAAGAGTTAATACTATTTGATCCAGGATCCTCTAGGAAAAGAGAGGTGGATTTAACTGCCATGAGGTCAGGGGTCCTCTTGAATATATTCATGGTTCACTCAGCAACAAATGTATTTATTTATTTATTTATTTATTTTAAGGTATTTTGTGTATATCTGAACATTCATGTCTTCTCAGAGAATCCAGAGTATTTTTATTTCTCTTCTTCTTTTTTAAAATAACTGAGGGTAGCTGTTGTAATTTCCATACTTCCACAATGCCACTGCTAGCAGTTTCAAATTAGTTCAAGTATATCTATGTGAACTGTGGTCATGACAGTGACTGTTGTGTACAAACATACTAAGTCATATGTGGAGAACATACAGGGATAAGAGCTGTATTACAAGTTATGTGGTTATACAATAGATGTTATACTATTTGCTTATCTTTACATTTTGATAAAAGTGACAGCAGCCGAAGTTTATGATGGAAATCTTCCCTTTCAAAGACAAATTCCTTGAGGGAGCACCAGGTCAATGAGTCAACTGTCTCACCGTTCACACTACCAGATCCTTGTGACAGTCACTCCTTCATAAGTGAATTATGAAAATAAAATTATTTTTGAATGAATCAGTTGGTCGCAGAGCACTGAGGTGTCCTGCTCCTAAGAAGAGGAAAGCTGCTAGGGAAAGAGCCTTAGCAGTGAATAAAGAGCCCAGCTGTTGGTTGCCAGGGCAACCAGAGGGAGCAAGAGATCGCATCTGCTGGTGGTCAGCTGATTGAAAGGGGCAGGGCCTGGCTCCCTTATAAACCCTAGGAACTGAGGACAGAGGCAGTTCCTGACCAGCAGCCAAGGAGGAGGGAACTCTCAGCCATGTTACAGAGGAGAAGCCTGATGCAGAAACAATGTTTTACTCTGCTGCAAGATGAAGAAACCCCGGTAGGCTTGACCATGATTATAACCAGGGGGTTTCTGTTTGTATTATAGCCCAGGGGCTTATGTTTGTGTTGCTATTTGTTACATCGGTGGTTTGGGTGAGGCTACTAGGGGTTGGAGGAGGCCTCATAGGGGACTCACAGTGGTGTGGGGGCCCCAGCATCAGTGAGGGTGCAGCATTCAGGGTGCACAGACCCCAGCCCCAGAGAGGGGCAGCTGAGAAGCCCCAGAGAGGGGGCGTTGTGGAGAAACCCCAGAGAGGGGTGGCATTGCTGAAAGAGCCCCGGGGGGGCGGCATTACAGAGAAGGCCCCCGGGAGAGGGCGGCATTACTGAGGAGCTCCAGAAGGGGGACGCACTTGAGAAGCCCCAGGAGAGGGGGCAGCATTGTGGAGAAGTGTCAGAGAGAGGGCGCAGAGAGAGACAGGGCCGTGGAGAGCCCGAGCACCAGAGAGAAGGGGTAGGCCGATACCGAACAACATCTATTCCAGCTGCGAGGCTTGGGGCGCGGTAAAGGGGTGGTTGGAGCCATGCATAGCCCATAAGACTAGGGTGCCCCTACAGCATCCATTGCAGAGCAGGACCTACAAGGGGTCCGAGAGTTCACAGGGCCAGAGGTTACAGTGAACCGTGTCCAAGAAGACATAAGGCAGCCTCCCTAATATATGGGAACACCAAAGACATGGCGGGCAAGAATCTGAGCGTGCCCTTGGGTCAACTTGGCATGGGAAGGGGGCCTTGAGATCACAGCCCTCCCATAGGACCCCACCGTGACACAGCTGACAATCTCAAACATGCATTCCTAAGTATCTAAAAGCTAAGTATTAACAACTAAAAATGAGCTTAAAGTGGAAGCTGAAAAAGTATTTCATTTATCTGTTTGTCTGCTTCCATGTAGTGATTTACTATTGCCAGTGGAAAGGTAGACATTACTTGACTATATACATATCCATACTCTAGATGCTGTAATGTATCCCCATTAAGTTTTCTTCTGGATTATTATGCAGCGTGCTAAAGTTGTTGGCAACCACAAATACAGACTGAATATCAGATATGTCTCAGCATGTAGTGATTTCAGAGTAAACTTATTTTAACTGTAACAGCTTTATTTAAAGAAATCTTTGAGGCCAAATTTAATGGATTATTAATATATAAATACTTTTTTCCCAAAGCTTCATCAATTACTTTCGTGTTGTTGATTTCATTTTTAAAGATACCTTTATATAATTGATTGCCATGTTGTTTTCTGAAGAGCAGAATTTCACCAGGAAAAATTTCTTCCTGTACTTATGAAAAATTTGGTGCTTGTTCACTTTGTTTCAAGGTATTACTAGCTATGGTAACAAGCTGGTGAAGAATGGCAACCTCATCCAGTTACTAAAGTAACAGGAGCCAACAATAAAAGAAACAGTTCTTTTCATTCCTTTTTCTCATTCCTTTGTGAGAGTTTTCTGATCACTTGTCACAGAAAGTTATTCATTGTTTACCAAAATGTTCTCATCTTTAACCAGCTGAATATTGCATATCACATGGAAAAATAGCACACATACAATTGGTTAACGTACAACTGAATATTGCTATGAGAATTGTCACAGAAATGCTGAAATCAACACCAAAAACTTGGCTTTCTGTCCTGGCCACCATTTCTCCTAAGAGACGCTATTCACAGCAGTCCCTTGATGCAAGGATAACAGTCTTCCAGGAAACAGGGAAACCATAAGAGAATCTCTATATGATTAAGACTAATCTGAGGTCTGCATGGTCCGCTGCACATATGGGAAATAGTTTAGGGAGGATGGACTAGATCCTGGTGATGTCAGCCCTTCACCATTGTCTCTCTCATCTAGCCACATCCATTGTGAGATTAGTTTATTAAAAATGACTGGTGCCTTGTTATACATCTTGGCACCATTAAGGACTATTCAGTGCTTGAGTCTCCCAAGTGCTGATATTGATATTGCATTTCTTCAGAAAAACATTAAGAGAAGAAATAATAATAAAATAACAAATTCAAAGTTGTGCATCTTCAGAGATCTGGGATGTCATATTATGACTAGGAGCACCTGCCATTAGAGGTTTAAACTCCCAAAGTATTTGGGTGAAAATATCAAAGCTCATGGGAAAACACCTGGTTCTAGGATCAAGATCTGGTCACTCCCATTTGAGGACAGTAGAGATTAGCTCTGAAACTCAGTACTATGCACCAAGGCACAGGGAAGATGCGACTTTTGTTCTAAAAGTGAATCATGACACAAGCCTCTTTCCCAGTCCAGTAGAGATTACAGAAAATCAAGGACCTTAAGACTTCTGAATCACAGTCTCAATGTTCTAATTGCTCCGAGCTAGCTATCAAGTTTGCTTCATTACCTCACCTGGCTTTGAGTGGAGCCAGATCTACTGTGGGCTGATACTTAAACTGGAATCCTCTTGCTAACTCCTGACATTAAGCTCTCAGCATTCATCTCAGTATTGATACTACTGGCACAGATTTTTCTGGCACCAGAAATAAAAATATATTTAAAATTTAGTGAATATTAAAAATCATAGTTATTTTCATGGTTTAACTGCTCCATGAAGCAAGCTCCCAAAAAGATTGAGAGTTAGATGATCTTGTGGAGGCAGAGTACTGGGAGAAAAAATCAGACAAAGACTCTTTCCAGGATTGACAGCAACCTTCTTTCAACCCCTTTCCATCCCCCTACAATTAAATATCCTCTAGACCTCCTTAGCAAATGAAGGAGTTCTGGTATCTATCTGCTCTATCTGCTGTATAATACCTACTCCTTATGACTACAAGCCCTTCAAGAAGTTGCTGGGAAGAAAAACAAACACTCTGGATATTATTATTTCTGGTGCAAGAGAAATCATATAAATTGTACGACATTCCCCAATCTAACCTCCAAAAACAGATTGATTTCAATAAACAAGAGTCTCTAGAAATTTCAAAAGCTGCTCTGCAACATCCAAATGAGAAGAGGTCAGAAACCGAGTCCTTCAAATAAGATATGAATATTCATTCAACTCTGGCTCCTTTGGTTGTCTGTAGTACAGAAAAAATCTAAATATACAGGACTGTTCATGTTTTAAAGCTCAAAGATCCTTTAAAGTACAAAAGCACATTTTTCAGAATCTTTTTCAATTTTGAGTATACAGCATTATTCACTAAATAAACCTACCTCACTTAGGACAGAATATTACCATTTATTAAAAGATATGAAGAGAGATCAGTTATTTTCCAAGCAGGAAGCATGCAGCTTTGGGACACTTTGTCTGTGTGTATCCAATGCCCTGCCCATCCAGCTCTGTTCCTTTAGAGGCTCTCTCTCTCTCTCTGTGTCCTGTCTTATGAAACTACAATACAGAAATACAGCAGGATCTGAAAAGCAGTTGAGGTCAATCTGCTCTGAGCAAAATACTGATTTTTCTAAGCATGGGGTGCACATGAACTGCAAGTGAGACTCAGTGGAGAGACTTATCTTAAATTCCAGGTAAATGTCAATAACCTCCTTAGGCTTGGAAAAAATACAGAATTTAACTAAATTCTTTAACACACATTTTCAGTCGGACCAAGGATAGAGTTCATCTGAAGCAGCCGGCAGTCTTAACTACTAAGTTAAAACAAAAATGACCTGTAAACAGTGTGTGCTTGAATTGGCATCAAGCATCACATACAGTAATAATTCAGCACAGCATTCATAAAAATGGGAATGGGCAGCAGTAGCTTAACAAGCTTTTGCTGAGTATTAAGGTACCTATAAAAATCTATCTAGGAGTTTTTCCCCACAAAAACTTGTATTGTATAATCTGGTTTAGGGACAGACAAACATACAGGAGTTTGAAATTGCATAGGTACATGCAGATACAAAATTCCCTGCATATTTCAATATTTTATTTTCTTATAAACTTGCAAAGGAATTGTTTATATGAATAAGGAAGGTAAGTGTAGCAGTACCTCAGAGAGACCCCTGGAGAGTAACTAGACTGAGATTATTATGAAGTGAAAAGACACTTTTTCAACTGATGCTATTTTAGTTCTTGTAGAACTATCCAGATCTGAATTACAGTTGACAGCTCTCTATGGTATACAAGAAAAAGCGAGGGCCAAATCCCATTTACCTTGCACAGGCAAAATTCCCAGTGATTTTATTGTAAGTTTTGCTTCTAAGGTAAATGGAATTTGGCCCCAAGAAAAAGATCTTCAGTGGGTGCATCTATATGAGATGCTGACTCCACGGTAGCCTGAAATTATTGTGCAGTAGTGTTGCGTGGCAAAAACCATGATGTGATGTGATACTGCTGCACAGTAGCATTAGGCTACTGTGCAATAGTGTCACAAGAAAGGCATTCACCAGCACTATTGTGCAGTAACTTGAGTTAGTGCATATTTATACAACTACTAAATAAATGTGCCATAACGACTGCACAGTAGCATCTTGTATAGATGCAACCAGTTGAACCTTCTTAATCTACATTAGTGCTGTGTGAACAAGAACAGCTTTGCGTGTGTAACATGTAAATTGCAAATTTACAAACAAGGAGCGAAGCATGTATGTTAACAAACAACTGGTAGAATTTTGCTCTTGATGATATAGATGCAACCTGTATTGACTTAGTAGAATTTGGCCCGTTATTTAAAGAAGAAGTTTGTCTGTCATTCTTAAATTATGCTATTTCGTTTTTCCAAAATAACATCTTAAGTTGACTTTTTAGAAAAGCTGCAGAGACATCCACTGGTAAAGCAGGCACTGTAGATAATTTGCTCCCTGGCTGACTTAAACTTAACTTCAAGACTTTTACTAGAGATTAGCACAGTTGGTTCAGGGAACCCTAAAGTACACATTGTCCCTGCAGTGCCTTGTTTGCCAAAGAGATTTGTCCCTGTGCTGGTCAAGGTAGTGTTTCTGTTGTTGCCATTAACAAGCCATTATCAGAGTTGGGCCAGCTTCTCAGAATTTCCTCAAGCTGAACAGGAACCAACAGATTCTGACTACTTTCATTGTGCCAGTCTTTACCGACACACATCTTTGAACTATTTTCTCCTGAAGTCCTGCAATCAAAGAATTCTACCAGGATTTATGTTGCTGTAAGGTATGTTTAAGCTATATAAATAATACATGTTTGCATATGTACACACACATCCATATTATCTATAATATATTTGTCATTAAAGTTAAATGCAAGCATAATAAATTTAATTTTTTCCAGTGTCTGAATGACTTAAGAACCTAACTTCCCTTTTCAGAAGCGATTTAGGAGTCTACATCTCATTGGAAGTCCATGAAATTTGGGTTCCAATGTATTTAATCAGTTTTGAAAATGCTTCTAAGTCTACCACTTGCCCAGCTTTTCCCAGGGAGCAGAAGCCCCCAATCTGTGTGTAGAGTTTCAGCAAGCTGCCACTGCAGGCTGAGGCCAGTGGCAGCCACTTGGCACAGCCCGTGCCTAGTGCTGGGAAGACTGCGGTGCTGCTGCTGCTGGTCCCAGCCTCCCAGAAAGAGCTGAGGAAATTATCAGAGCTCAAGGGGAAATGATTAGAGAGCTGCGGGAATTAAACAGGGGGGTAGGGAATCGAACCGGGAGCTGGGAATATTCAAGGTTCCCCAGTTCCCCGATCTTTCCCCTGATCTCTGATAGCTTCTCCCAGCTCTTCCCAGAATGATGCGGGATGACAGCAGGCTGCTGCTACCAGCTGGTGATAGTGTCAACTCTGAGCTATCTCCCTAGCTGGCAGCAGCAGCCTGCTGAAACTCAGCATGCAGATCCAGGGACCCACACACCCAGGAGGGCTGCAGAGATATGACAGACTCCAGAATGACAGCAGGATGCCACTACCAGCCGGGGCCAGTGGGCAGACTCGAGTGCTGGTGCTGGCCCCAGGTGCCAATTTCCCCCCACAGGGGGTGCGGGTCCCCAGATCTGCATGCAGTATGACAGCAGGCTGCTGCTACTAAGTGGGACCAGCACTTGGTGTAGCCCACACCAAGACTGGTGCTGCTGCTGGCCCCAACTGGCCGCAGTAGCATGCTGTCATCCTGTGTGCAGATCTGGCGACCCACACCTCCCCCCCGGGGAGGAGTCTTGCACAGCCCCACAACCCTCCCAGCGGGCGTGGGCCCCCAGAGCTGCATGTGGGATGACGGCGGCTGCCGCTGTTGGCAAGTGATATGAGTTTTGCTTTGGACAGTTTGAGGTGCAGTTTCCCAGAAACCCCTGCACTTATCTCCTTGAAACTTGGCAGACTTCATGCCCTCAGAAGGGGCTACCATCCCTGCAATATTCATCCGTATCAGGCAAGAAATGAAAAAGTTATAGGCATTTCCATGATTCCCCACTATAGCCTATGGGCAAAAGGTCAAAATGCATTGAAACAGCAACAAAACAAAATAGAACGGTGCTTCGAAACAGCAACACAAAAAACTTGCCCCTTTGAAAAGGTGAAATGGAAGTCAGAACAAAACAGTGCTGTTTTGCACAGCCCTACCTTTCAGGCAATGAGCTCTATGTAGACAAATTCCATTTTAGGAATAGGCTTTAAGATCGTTTCAGTGATCTATGTGGGGAGGCAGGATTAATTGTAAGGGGCCATTTTTTAATATCTTAAAAATACTATATTGAGGAATTGTTTTTGACACTGAAAATGAGTTTGCACTATATTTTGCACTCCCCTTCCCACTGTCTGCTTCAGAATGAATGGATGAATAGTTTGGGTTGGCATAGAATATATATCTATTGGATTTGGATGGAATAAGTGGTTTCCAACACTGGCTAGGCTCATGGTATTCCAGCTGAAAATAGAAATAAGGTAACAACCATTTAATATATAAGCCTATTTCAATTTTCAGCAGTTTTTCTTAAATGAGAGATACAGATGATTCAGATGACCGTCCAAACTTTTTGGATGTTTATATGATATAAATCCACATTATTTGCTAACTCTTTCATAGTTCATTTATCTTTACTTCTATCTCTGACCAGCAACTATATTAATCCAGGCATTGTGACTCCCAGCAACAATCGTCCCATGAGCACAAGCTGTTTGCTTTCAAAGTTACTGGTATGGCTTGATTTTACTCCCATTTACTTTGAGGTTGATGAACTGTGGACACAGTTCCTAAAAATTCTACTAATCTACTAAAAGATTAGTAGTTTCACTTCGTTTTTCCATCCAATTTACTGCTGTATGTTACATATTTCTGACAATGATCCTTTGAAGTGATTATCTTTCTTTCTCTTTGCAGATGTAAAGGCTCATGATAAAAATAAGTAACTTTAAGCCCAGAAAATCCCATAACCAATAATTCAGTAGTTGCTTTCCTTTGTAGGTTGCATTAAACCTCATTATTTGTTTTTCAGGCTTATTCTCCCTCCTAGTTTCACTCTCAATCAGCTTTCTTCAGTGTTTTCTTTTAAAAGTCTGTCTTCTGCAACAGTCACAGTATTTATATTTGCTAAATATCTTGTAGCATATCACACTTGAACATGCTTGAGACATGAGGCAGTTGTCCGTCTACCTGTAAACTTCTGCACGATTTCCTTTCTTAATAATTCAAAAAGCATTAACACAACTTAAGTCATTTTCTAGAGTGATGCTCCTTTCCAACGTTGCATATGTACCACTAGCTCTTATTTCTCTTAATGAACAAGTGGACATAAATACTATTTTGATTTCCCTGTTCTTATTTATACTAATATAGCTGCATTCATTTTAACTGTTAGATTTCTTGAGTTACATTTGGGTAAGTGAATAAACTAGATAGTAAGAACAGGGAACTGTAATTTTGGGTGCTGACAGGTGTGCAGTTCCCCACTGTTAACTCATGGTACTTTGGGGGATCGGGCTCTAGTTTGGAGCATCTGCGTATCTGCAGCTGCACTTTCCTAGCCCCACATCACCCCCTCTCAGGTCCAGTGCTGTCTTCAGAATGGGAGAGGAGCTCCATCTGGGGTTTGCCCAGCCTGCACTGGAGGGGAGGGTGGGTGGACTGAAGTCTCCCCCACCCCTCCTCAGGCTCCAAGTGGAGCTACCTTGGGGGTCTCCAATCTACCTACCCAGCCCCCCAGCATGGGCTGGGCAAACCCAAGATTAAATTTGCTCCCTTCCCTTCTCCTCTTCCCATTCTGAAGACATCATTGAAGACGTCGCTGTCCAAGTTTGCTGATGACACCAAACTGTGGGCTGAGGTGGGGACACCAGAAGAGAGGGAGATGCTGCAGCAGGATCTGGGCCGGCTGCAGGAGTG